>OMKX01078422.1:0-15232 GCA_900302425.1 Brosme brosme
CCTACAAATCCGTTCCGGTACATTTGGTCACAATCTCACCACAGACTTCCCACCTGGGGTAACCGAGCCCCCTTTTAACGTCTTTCCCCGCGTCATTCCCCGGAGGCGCGGGCACCCATCCCTCCACACCGGGTCCGATACGTCATAAGATCAAATCAACACCTTCGCCCTCCCTTCCCCCACGGGGCGACGCCTTCAGGACAGCACCCTGATGGGTCACGATTTACTGGGGCCCGGAGGGGAGGCGGCGCGTTGCCAAACGACACTTAACGCGTCTATTCCTGTGATCTTTAATGCATGGGTCCTCCTGCGCACCTTCTGACGACTCGCCCTCCTCCATAATTAATGGCGCTCTTTCCACAGCGGGCGCCGTATTGACACCGAGGTGAAATTCTATTTCTGTTCTTCTTTCGGGTGAATACGGGAAGGGAGCGGGGACACACGGTGCAAAGTGATGGACCGATTTTTTTTAGAGGGGCGAGAGAAAATATAGCCCAACGTGAGCCTTTTATATAAGACGGCTTTAAAACGGACCGTGGTGTCACGGGGAGATGCAGGCGAGGATTTCAATTCACAGCCAGACAGAAACACTAGGATATTTCTCATCCCTGCGTGGCGTTGGCTTTGCTGTGTCCCTTCCTATGCTTGAAAAGGGACATCTCAGTCTGCTTTGTTCAAGGTGAATTCAACGATTGCAGCTGAAGACTGCGTTTGACCCATCTATTGCAAAAGATGCCCTTTCTGTGGATTTAAAATAGAGGAGAGAGGTTGCTTGCCATTTACTTTACCACCCACTGCATTGTATTAACATCAACCTAATCCCCTTCCCTCATTCTGGGACACAGACGGTTGAGATAATACATACGTGGCTTGAACAATAACCAAGGTTAAACGAAAGCCTCTTTCTCCTTTCGTGGGACAGAAATGATTTTCACGTACAGAATCAAAGGCACCCTGTCTGGCCAGCTGCTTACCCGCTGGGGGGTGGATACTAATAAAAGATGGCTTCTACCTGAGTCCCAGGTGGGTCACCGAGGCCGCAGAGGCTTCAAAATAAGAGCGTGCTTTGGATTAAGCCTGCAAGGCAGCTGATAAAAGCAGAGAAAGTAGCTCATGTCCTTTGAATAATTTTCTGCTGCTTCCTCAGGTACTTGCAGAGGCTCAAGGTGTTTTTAAATCTAGCGCCCTCCTGTGGTGGAAGTTTCACCCAGGTAAAACATTGATAAAAGTACAAAGAGAACAGCACACTCTAGTGTCTAGCTACTGTACTGCAGTTCAAAAACAAAAGACCCATGCATATGAATATATTGCGTGACTGCGTCCCTGGTATGCTTTCGTAATACCTGTTCACAGTCACACCTGGTCATACATGACCAGTCACACCTGGTCATACATGACCACAGTCACACCTGGTTACAGTAAAACAAAGTCATGTCACTTTCTTCCAGGAACAGTAGACAAAGGTTGGCTATTTGTTCTGATGCTATTTGATCGAAGACAAATAAAGTTGTCGCATCGCATCGCTTAAAAAGGCCTCAAAATATCCCCTGCTGTTATTTTGAATGCTTTTTGAATTTGTTATTATTGTTATATTGTTTTGTTATTGTTTCTTTATTTGTGTTTTTTGATTTTCTTTTGTGTTGTGGGATGTTGGGATGTTTTCTTGTCTCTCTATTAGATATATTTGATTAAAATCATAGCAATTGTCACTATTAATGATATATTGTACTTAGGGATGTAACGACTGGCGGAACCCAATTCGATCCATATGCATGGATCATGTCAGCTTTGGAAATATCCTAAATGCATCTCAATCTACCTACCAAATTGCATATCATGATTGATCTGTAACTAACTGGTCAACTGCAACGCATCAACCGATCTACAAATCATCTGCACTGCCAAACAACCAACCCGTGACATCTGCGTTCTGTTCTATAATCAAAGACATTCCTAAAAACACATTTAAAAAAGGTAGCTTCTACTAATCATCTGCGCTGCCAAACAACGAACCCAGGACTTCTGCGTTCTGTGTTTGAATGCAAGTGAAGAAAAAAAGGATAGATGCAGAAATAAATAGAAAAGACCAAAATAGCAGACTAAACAGACTTATTGTTTTTAAACCTGCCCAACAGAAATCTGCAGAGCATTGACGATAAGGCCGATCCTTCCTGGTGTGGCAACCCTATTATTAGTAGAAATGGACGATGGTCTTTTGTCATGTGGGTGTCATCTTACCCTGGTCGATATTGTGCTGAGGTAGTTGGCTCATCTGGCTGTGGACCACGCCTGCATAATTCCGGAGAAACGCCTCTTCACTGGGCGTGAGCTGCGAGGGATAAGGAAGACGCGTTAGAGATGAGGACACCCACCACCATGACACTTAACGTTTTGCCCCCACAGACCCCAACGCCACATATCCAAAGTATAGTGTGTGTCATGTCACTTATTGTATATTCACCCTCATAAACATGTCATTCTAGTATGATTTTGGTTTTGCTTTTGGTTTGCTTAGTTTGTTTTTTATCAAGTCCTCAGAGCAATGTAGATTCAATTAATTTGCAGTGCTACTTGTGAACAACTTTATGAAAGTTACTTCATGCCAGTTTAACAAGGTTAGGCTGTTTTATTTCAAATATTACGACTTTCTTAATTACTAGTTCAGATGAATCGGACAAAAAGAAAAGTGTCCAAAGCGATCCTGTAGGTTGAGTATCAGGCGAGCACTTCCAATAGCCTGCTCCAGGTTCCTTCTCATTTTCACTCTCACCATACAGGCATGCCAGTTTACCAGGGTCCCTTGACATGCAAATCGGGAGAACTCTATTGTGTGGTGAGCAATGGCGACAAGGTGTGTTCTCTGCTTGCTCAGTCATTTGTTGTGTTTACTTTGTCTCATAAATGACCCGAGCGTCTGGACATATTCAAGTTGGATCTTGACCCTGCTGGTATGACTCATCCACTGCTGGGCACGACAGGAACGTCTTAAGCCAGTGATTCCCCTGCATGCATCCAGCAGTGGCACAGCGCCACCACTGGATTACTAGCGCCACTGCAAACAGCCATGCTGTTCTTTTTTGTATTATTAGAATTTATGTTGCCTTTGGCTGCCCCAATTGCTATTGGTTATATTGGAAAACATATCATACCCTAAATTGTTTGAGGGTATAGTTTTCTGCCATATAAAAAAAAATGCATGATGTAGGTGGTATTAGCTCACAAATGGCTTAGACGTAATTTAGGAAGCATAAGGTAACAACCGTAATATGAAACCCAGACGATGGGGTGGCTACAAATCACTGACTGAAAACTGTATTTGCGTTAACATTAATGGCAAAAATAATTGCATCGCGCAATGAGGGGAAACACTGCCAAACTACCTGCCATAACTGTATAAAGATATAGCAGGATATGATATTGATTAAATATATGATATAATTGAAAGATATGATAATGACTAAAGTAGGATTACCCACTTCGCCAGCTTAATTGTAATTTAGAGATATCTTGCAAATTAGATCCTAGAATGACCAAGATGTTTTAGGGGGTTATCAAGGAACAGCTTGTTGCCTACAAGGTCTGTGAAACATGATATCAATATAACACCTAAGTGTGGCATTCAACCACCGTGACTTACAACATCAAATCTAAATTCATTCATGTTGTGGGGCAATTTTCTCTCCAAATAAAAAGTGTTAAGTTAGTTCGTATGAGTCAGCTTCCATGTAAATACGTGGGGCACTGACATCTGACTAACACCCGGAAAACAATCAGTCACGACCGCAGACTACTTAACGCACACGGAGTCACTAATCCAGCCAGTCCAGTCAGCCAGTCGACTTGAGCTACTGCTTTCTAGAGATCGTGGGATTTCCCAATCTGAATAATTACCACACATATGAACACTAAAACGCATTGCTAGCTCAACCTTTTTGTAAGATATCTGCTGAATTAAACAAATTTCTACTCGTAGTGGCATAATGATGTATTGAATCTGTAACAAGATAAATATCCCAGGAAACAATCTCCTTGCTGCAAAACAAAAACATCAACCACGACTGAGTTATTGTGTAAAGGCACAACTAAACGACCAAGTACACATAAGAAGGAAATTGAGCGCTACTATGTATTGGGCATCTAGTTAGAGAGCTTCAGAGCTGGGATGGCAGAAGCGGCATAGTGAACAACGGGCATGGAATAAGCGTTGGGCGTTCCTATGAAAATGCTCCATACTTACATTGGATCCCATCTTCTTGAGCATGAGCAGGACCCGGACTTTCTGTTGGATGTACATCTCTTCAGGAGACTTCCCCGGGATCTCCTCCCGGTTCATGACCCCTGCTCCTGTAGCTCTGTAGACACAAACACATGCAAACGTTAACACACAAAGTGCACACAGGTTGGATCTCTATCAATGTGGCAAAGGGTTTTGGGCTCGTAATTCAGTATACATAAGATAAGGCAGTGATTCAGTTAGGATACAATGAGCCTGTGGCATGAATAGAGCATTGAAGATGGGCCCCGTATTGTCATTGTGGCCTCATTTACAGAAATCCACAATATCATCAGGAACCCTGATATCTCAATATTGGACATGCAGCGGGTCCAAAATTGAGACATCAGGAAGCTCCAACGACTCAGACTGCTGTTGGCGGTTCATTAAAATATGAACCGCCAACGGCAGTGTGAGTCATTGAGGCTTCATCTGGGCGCAGAAAGTGTGTCGGCGGTGAGGCATCACGCAGGGAGCAGCACCACCATTAATACTGCATGTCACTTTTCACAGAGAACTAGTCCCACCCTGAGCCCAGCCCTCTCTCAGACACTAATGACCTATTTTCACCGGCGCGCTGCGGAGGTGCAAGATATGGGCGTAGACGCGCAGGAGGAAAAGACGAAGGCAAGGAAAGGCAAGGCGACGACAGCGATGCTGCCGTTGCTGTTGCGAGGGACGGAAAGGTGGACCGATTCTACGCTGTCCTCGGGATTTCACACGGCTGCTTCAGGTTCGCGTTATGATACACCTAGAGAACGAGCTGTCTGCTATCCTCTGTAATCCCCAAGTACAATGCAACCAAAAGCCTCTGTTAAAACACTGACAATTTCCCTGAAAAGATACTACATATTTGTCCCTATAGGATATGCTGGAGGGAACCATATTAGTATGCAAGTCTAGATTCCACCCCCTCTCCTGGTTAGAATTTTCTGTCAAATGCCCACGTGGACAGATAGCTCTGGTAATTTCTCCTGGCCCCCTATCCATACAAAGGACCACTAATGCATGTTGACAGGCTCTTTGATGTGGAGCTATACTTATCAATGAGAAGCTAGTTGCTGCGGCTAGCTGCAGCTCTTGGCAGTCTTTGCAAACAACAGCAGCATGTGTTGGTTGACTTACTCCCCTCCTGGTGATCCTCAATAAAACTCAGACAGGGGTGCACAAGTCACAAAGACTCAAAATACACGAGACTCAATCGATGGGTGGGTATAAAAGTGGAGGAGGACGTTAGGCTGCGTTGTAAAGTGCACTGATGGGCCAGAGGAACCGGAGACGAGGGAGGCCTGTCGGTTTAATCACCGTTCAACCCTGACTGCCAGGCTGGGCACCGACAGAGAGCCAGCATGGACTCGGAGAGGAACAGAGAGAGAAGGACATAAAAAGATGGAGGGGCCCTGCGTGTGTCGGCTCAGCGTCTCGGAGCACCGTCAGAGAACTGGAGGTGGGGGCGGGAGAGGAGCGGGGTTAGCAGGGGCAGTGCCAGCGTCTCTGAGCCCCAGCGGTGATGTGTTTGATCATGTCTCTCCCCACTCCCGACATCAGAGCGATGGAGCCCAGAGACTCCCCCAAGGCAGGCAAGCCCGGAAGGCAGCCAGCCAGCCGGCCGGCCGGGCGGGCGGGCTCAGGGCCTAAGACCCGACTCAAATACAAAATAAATTATTAAATACATAAAACTCCACATGATGATGACTGCGTTGTATACAGCAGATACAGCCTGCCTCTCATTCTCGAAGCAGTGCGATGTTAATGATGTTTCGACGGCGCAAGCCGACGTGACAAATTCAGCTTCTGCTGCAGGAGACGGCGGAAAGAAACCGACAAGCTGGCAGTAGAAAACTGTACCTATGAGCATCTTCTCCAGAAATACAACTTCTAAATGTAGCTTTGGATCACCTGATGTTAGCTTTTGTAGTTGGAAAAGGGCTCCATATTTAGCCCGCACCGCTGTCAAACTGTTTTGGATGGGGTGATTATTTAATTATCGTTGCCATTCAGATGAATAAAGCTATAGCACAGAAGTCCTGGGGGTTTATTTTTGGGACGTGCTAACGCAGTGCTACAATTGCACACGATGGTTATGGCAGGCTGAGGTGCGTTTAAGGTCAAGATCCATATCCTGAGGAATCACTTTGGCTTATGGTGCATTTGAAACAGTGTCATTAGGTCTCATAGGGGTGTTTTACTGGTTGCCATGCCAACCGCTCCCTCCAACCAGGAGCGGGCAAGATACTTTATTTATGTCACCGTACTGCTAGGACTGCAGACATACATCCGATTGATCTTCGTATCACAGTACAGCCACTATATTTACGTCTCATCTTTAGAGGAACTAGATCAGCTTTTTATACACTTATTATTTCAAAGATACAGTAATAATGGGGATTTATGATTTGGGAAAGTAATGAATGGAAAATGATATAGCAACTATTTATTTGTTTACCAAAGTATGTTATTAGATATTTTTTCTCAATTAACAATTAACAAGGTCAAGAATAGCAGAAAATACAGATGGCCTGTTGTATCACTTGTATGTTCATCTTATTATCTTCTGAATATGATGTAGTGTTATAACTCGATTCTCAGAAAACGTTTAAGAGCTTTTGAGCAGAAAAATGGAGGCCAGGCCACACACACAAACAAACGCCAACGCAAAAAACCACCACAAACCTGGAGCCTCCATACTGAGACCTACCAGGTGTCACGTTCGTAATGAACTCTCCAGAAAAAAAACACAAATCGTTTGAGTCACTTGAGCAAAACCGGGTTATAACTAAGACATGTCAAATTCGATATCGCACTTATGTTGTTTGATTAGTGCTACACCAAGAAAGCCTAGCCTTCTGTGTTCACATAGTAACACATTAATGATAGAGAATATAAGATTTTCCTCAGATAAATGCTAGCGGGTAGGTAGGTAGGTATTTGGCAGTGCCCTTTCCCCCCCTTAAAAGAGGAATAAACCTTTAAATGTTTAAGTTGATTATAATCGAGATCCGCGCGGTGTAGTTCTCGTTGTCATTAATTCGGATATACGTGCTGTTCGCCGCAAGCCTCGTCTCGTGGGACACAACAAAGATGCTGTCTGGAGGCTTTGTGTGCAGTGCAGCCCAGTGTTCAGCTTCTGGAGGTGGGCTTGCGTTATGCTAATCCCCCCGAGGGATGCTCACCCCACCAGCCGGGCGAACGCAGCTAATATTCCAGACGTAATCAAAAGGATTGCTTCAGTGCTGAACTAGGGCTAATCCCACACACGCCAACCCGCCCCCCGCATCCATCTCACTCACTGGCAGTTGTCAGCGTTGTGATGTTGGGTTGCTGCGTTGAGTCGGATCCCTTGGAGTTTTGTAAAGCCTCAGAAGCCAGTTCCGCTAACTTGGCCTACTAGAGTCAACAACATGCCAAAAGACACAGAGGCGTTCAGTAATCCAAGCACAATGCCCACTTGTTTTGCTGACGATTGCCGTTTATGAGGATGCAATGTCATTAAAAAAAAACTTGTAGTGTTGTAAATGTAAACGGAAGTGTTATAATCGGTGGTCTATTGAGTCATTGCATCGGGTTGTATTTCGACATGTACGCCACTTTTACGCCAGCTACCGATATTACAAATCCTTGCAAATATATTGGTGCACCATGGGTATTTTTTTACTTCATGTTCTGTGTGTTTTTATGTTATACTATTAATACCATAAATGATGCCATCCTAAGTAACTCTACTTCAGCTTAACCACCGTGTCTGCCCCTTCCACAACACACCCTGGAGCCTGCGTGAGTGGACTCCTGCCAGGGATTACAGTATGCAACGTGATAGCCACTCTCAGTTGACCGGGGGTCAGCAAGACCACAGTGGGTGCGTGCCCTGGGTGCACACCGCACTGGGTTAAACCAGCTGACAGAAACCATTCTTCCCCTTTTAAAACCACCCTGACCCACAATGTCCGATTGTTTTGCAACGGTGTCTCTCCTAGGGTGCTCTGAGGGACCGTCTGAGTGGAGCGGAGGAAACGGCTGGAGGCCAAAAGAAAAAGTGCAGGGAGAAGTGACTTTCATTCAAATGTGAACCCACATGAATGTGTGAGAAACTGAAGAGGGCTAGATGCCTGGTGTGTCGGCCAACTGGGTTTGCCAACCGCTAAGGCCTGATGCTAGGGGGTAGCAGCTGTGTTAGGTGATGGTGTCGGTACCGCACCCAGCTGCCATGCCCGTGGGCACAGCCAATGCAGGCGCCACGGGAGGGTGGGAGAGAGCGTAAGAGAGGGATACATTTGACTATGGGATCCTTTATTATAGTGGAACTTGATGGTCATAAGTAACCATCCCATGAAGTTCTTTGAATTTCAATTCTTATTCTTTTACAATATAAAATATATATGTTAACCCAAACTAATCCGCAAATTTCACTTGTGAATGACCCTGTTCTCTATAGGTCAGGGCCGAACAAAAGTATGGCTATAGGCACTGCTGGCCGTTAAGGCCCCCGATGCCTGCATGCTGCCTTTGTGCCCAGCCTTCCTCCCCATATCTACACTGTACACAACAATGGGCCACAGTATTTGGGGGACAATGCCAATGAAGTGGATTGTAAAAATAAGAGTGATAAGTAGGTCATGTGTTGTTGTCAACACGTGAGGCATGAATGCAGACGATGCTGTTGCTTATCCGACACAGGCTTGGATGCAAAGTGCTTTAACTGTAGTTGAATTGCAAGTATGCCTATTTAAATTGAACCACTAGCTTAGGGTTAGTTCAATATCTGTATGCAGTTGGGGGTATTTCGATGAATTTGTTCCTATACCCTAGCCTATAGACTGATCAATGCATTATGGGTGAATAACACAAACCCTATAGAAATGCAGGGACATGCTTATCTGCCTGGTGTGGAATTACTATAGCATGCATTCCTTGTGAGTGGCTCAAATAACGCGTTCCTCTTGTGTGCCGCTCCCATCATCACAAAGACACTTAAGAGTGAAGGACTAATTCATGTCATGAAACGTAATCACGGCGTCGGCGGCTACAATTTATTACACATTTGATTTCGTGGAGTTACACTTTCAGACGAGTAGCGCCGATCCTGCACATAATTTAGTAGGGCCTATGATCTGCGTGTCCGCCCACCACGACTCTCAGAGGAGAGGAAACAGAAGCTGCTCCCTTAAGCTGGTCCCTGGGGGGCTGAGAAGAGACTGAGACATTTCAAAAGCACCAACATCAAGGCAGAGAACACAGGATTCTGTATGTGGGGGTGTTATATATTAAGACATTACTAGGGATGAGACTATGATTAAGCCTAGACCTTTCTTTTATATTATATTTTTATGCAAGTTTTTAGTATGGGGTGCCATAAGAGACAAAGACAGAGGCTCCTACATTATAGATAAAATATGGCAGAATCGATTGCATTATATGGATATAAAGCATTTCTCTCTTCCTTCCTCAGAAAGCAGACAACCATTGTTGTATTATTCCAGTTTCTTGCTGCTCTTGACAAAGTGTCAAAGTAAGGAATGAAAAACAAATAAAGACTCGTACAAGGAACAATCACAACTTCAGGCGGTCACCATAGGAACCTGTGTAGACTAAATATGGAGCACCGATGAGATATGAATTCCCTTTTGCTAGCTCTTTCCTTGGCCGTTCTAGAGAGAGTGGATGTTGTTGTCCACGGACACTAAGAGTGAGAAGGGGGTTGAAGAGATGGAAGGGGGTATTGGACACTGAAGGGCACCTGGCCTGGCTGTGAGGTGGAAATGTGTTCTGATCAAGCCCCAGCCAGACATGGTCATGGTCACACCAAGACTGTAATAGCATGAGGTGGTTCATGCAGCATGGGGTGGTTATGATAGAAGCGGAGGGGGGAAGGGTTATAAGCCGTTACCCATGGCCAATCACTCAAGCCCACACCCAGCCAACCTCATTTATGCCCCCGGCACAGGCAGTGTGCCAACTTCACAGCTGAACATGTTGTCAGCTATCTGACAGTTGGGCAAAAGCAGACATTGTATGGCATTCAGTGGCAAAAAAAAAATCCATGGGTGGGGATGGATACAAAAATAGATTGTGGTAAGCACAGCACACATAGTTTTAATTAAAAACACACTTCACTTCTATACTGGGAAAATGCCTTGCATAGTTTTGGGGGAAATCATGTGAAGACCCCATTCATCGTATTAAAAGAGAAAAGGCATTTGAAAAGGCTGGTTTCAGTTTCACAAAATGACCATTTGGTCAGACGTTCCCCATTGACTTAACGACTTCCCCCAGTAGGACCCAATAGTCTAATCCAAATAAGATCACCCTGCTGTGTTTTTGATGCCTTGGTTTTATTCAATAACGCAGATACGGAAGAGGATCATTTTTGAAAAGTTGCGCTTAAGTGATTTGATTTGGTTAACGTAACGTTAACATCTTATAATGTTTTCAGTGTAGTTGTTGTTGCAGGGAAGTGGTCGTTTTTATAAGACATATATTAAGCCACTAACACTACTGTGGCATCACGAACAATTAACCCTAACCTTAAATTCAATAAGTGTACATTATGTGAAGTAGGACATTTCTAACGTTACAGACTGAAATGTTCCCACTGTAGCAGCACTTTTCTTGCTAGCCACCGATCGATCATTCATCGCCGTTTCGCTCTCCAAACCGCTAGCAACATCCATTGTGCAAAACGGCAATGGTAGTTATGCAAAAGTTACATTTAGATTAACGTCAGTCTCTCAAAAACGTTAAGACTCGGTATTAAACGATGCTACGCTACACAGTGCAAGAAATCAGTGAACAGAGCTAGGCTAACACGTTAGCAAGCCCGAGACAAAAGCCTGAATGAAGTTGCTACGGGTGTCCAGGTACCGCTGCCCAGGCTGAGCAGTAATAACACAATCTACATAACCCTACAGGGCTTGAACCCCCTGATATTGCGTGCCCCGTTTTTTATTAAAAAACAACCCCATTGTCGCTTACCCCTCCTGGTCCAGCTTTTCTTTCTTCGGTATCCTATTTGAATGGTGTGTTGTTTTAGGAGGGCGTCCTGTTCCGGGGTCACATCCCTCCAGTCGGCAGAGCCTGAACGACGTAATTCACGCAGCGAGCTCCCGCTGTTAGTTCATTTCTCACCACCAGGGGCGCCATTACACACACATAAAAAATACAAGTCCCCTGGGTGCACCCAATTGCTTTAGGACCCCCATTAAGCTATGGAAGACATTTCTAGTATAAACGAATACACGGATAGTAGATGTCAACATTACCTACGTTGAATCAATATTTATATGGTTAATTTTACCTCATATAATGGAGACATTGAAACAAAGACAATGTGGAAAAAAATATATAAATAATAACTTCTCTCTTGAAAAATCTGTTTAACCAAATGTTATCAAGGGATATTGCACTCAGCAGCACTAAACATTGAATTAGCTAATGGTATCTTGGACACACACCTTTTTTCCCACTATTTAATAAAAACATGTATTTCTTCTGAAACCATTCAGAGGGCATCGGGTGCGTAAGTGGGCTTTGACAACAGAGCAGCCTTTGTATGAAGTCATTTCATTGCATGATTGCATTCACATAAGCACAGAGGCAGCTGACATTCTACGCATTGAAATAAATGAATTGGTAGGCAACATTACCATCCACACCCACACGCACACGCACACGCACAGCACACACACACACACACAATGTCCCTATTTACATTATCATGTCCAAGCTCCAATCTGAGAGGTGCTGTTGATTGAAGTGGCACGTGGTTGCTGTGTTGGTCTGGGACGTGACATTAATATGGTTTTAATTCACAAAATACACCCACAATTTAGAGGATGGGTATGATTGCTTTCGATACGATGGCTTAATCATTCAGAAATACTTTCGTTTAATATTCAGTTCTTCTTCTTAATATTATTGTTATTATTATTAATATTTCTGCTCTAAAGTTCATACTGTGAGGCAATTTTCAACGTTTTGAAGGCAATTGGAGAAAAGTGAAAGAACATGAAGGAAGCATGAAAAATAATAAAAACCTATACAAGTACCTCAGAATGCCTTGATGATATCTTAAATAAATCATAAAATAACTTGATATGTTGATGAGAAATGCAGTTGAAATGGCAGAACACGATGTAAACCATATGGGAAATGGGGTCTTCCAAAACCATAAAATCTGCTTGCAGTTTTCTTCCCATTGAGGGATACAGTAGAGTCAGTTTGCTGGGCTTTTGTTCATACAAGTTTTCGTCCATTAGCAATACGTAAGCAATGCATTCAAAATACCTCAATCGGCCAAGGAAAATCTGCCTTCTGTAAGGCGAAAGAATAGAAGGCGCTAATGAATGCTTCGTCGTCTGCGACCTTATAAACGTCATCCCTGTTTGTCTGTCCCGTTAATATATCGTTATCTCTCAAGATGGCAGAAGCTAGTTCAGCTTAGCTTTTAAGGGAACCTGGCAACTCAGGCGTAAACATTCATTGAAGTTCTTTAAATGGCATCCGTGAAGTTGAATCATTTCAGTGCATTTTCCCCATATTTGGTCCCATAGAATACAATCCCAGGGGTGTAGCTGGCTCTCCGGTAGTCCCCTCCCTCCGGTCCGGGCGCGCTCAGGGCCTCTTATCTTTGGCCAAGGAGTGCATCATCCAGTTCACCTTGGTCTTCCAGCTCTCCCTCAGAGCCTCGTTGAACTTCACCTTAAAGCTTTTCAGCGCCTCCTCTTCCGTCTTCCCCAACGCCAAAGAGTCCTTTGGATTCAAACAGTATTGGTTAAACACGTCACGGTCATTAAGAATACATTGCTTTTGGAGTCAAAGGTGGTTTCGTCATGTAGTATGCATGGTTCCGCAAGACCCAGTAGTTTGTGCATTCTTCTGTCAATTTGAAATAAATAGGCACAATATTGATGATGATTTACTAGAACTGTTTGAGTCATTTAGCACACAGTTTTTTATCCAAAATCACTCACGTAGGCTGTAGCCATTTGGGATCGAACCCCTTCGATAACAATGCGCTAAACAATAATAACAAAGATAATTCCTACATCCTCTAATTTTGAACTAATCTCGGATCCAGGAGTCCTACTATGTAATAGCAGAACTTCTGGAGGGGGGGCAAGAAATGCCTGGTTCCTGTTTCCTTACAGACATTTCTAATAATGAGAAACGTATTGTGGTGAATGAGGAAGCATGAGGAAGGAGATGTGAATGCTTAAGTGTACTTCTACAGTGGCCAGCCTACGGTGTTGCTTTGAAGCCTTTACAGACACTTTCTTTGTAGTTTACTTCTGCTGGCTGACAGATCCCTGCCTGCAGTAACAGGATTGGTCCAAACCAGTAGGAAGTGAAAGAGAAACCCCTGTTTGCCAAGATTTGAGCTCGTCTGCCATCAGACTTTAGATTATTAACCTAAAATCTGATTACACAGTCGATTATTGAGATCTTGACCAAACAATTACCCGTCAGTATCTTTCGAGTGAGTGACTGAGCATTTGATAAATCAACTTAATCGTCCTCATCCTCCTCATTATCATCCTCCTCATCCAAATCCTCATCAACTCTTTTCAAAACACACTGTACCTTGAGGTACTGTATATCCTTGAAGGAGGAGAGCTCCGGCAGTCCTGCTGCCTTCATCATAGCGAAGAGGTTGACAAACAGAGTCCCGTTCCGACACAGGATCTTGTAGGCACGCTCACAGTAGTCCCTGAACCTGATCGCACGGGGTGACAAGACGACCACGTGAAAAAATTGTAATTGGTCTGAGCATTACAGACCAAAAGAAAAGGTGGTTTTGTACCTCTCAAACTTCTCGCTGTTGTTGGTCCTCCCTTGCTGGATCACATGGACAAAGTCATAGGTCAAGATGAATGGCACACGCTCCCTGTTGATGCCAAGTTTCCTCTTGAAGTTTCCCAGGAAGTGGCCAAAGTCAATATGAAATAGCTGACCGTAATAAAAAAAAAGATACAAAATAAATCAAACATAGATAACAAGGAAACATGAGATTTGAATAATGCAAATTTACATTTTTTGTTTTTTACCCATCATCCTTGTAAGGATAAATCGCCCCCTTGTGGTTGAAGCGGGATTATAGGATTATGGGATATAGAGTAGGAATCCAGATCATATTTGAAAGCCATATTTCACCACCAGGGACCAAATGTGCTAAGCCGATGCAAGCCGTTTTGAAATCTGCCCTGCCCTGCGACATAGTGACATCATAAGAGGGCGTGTCCAACTAGCTGTATGGCGATAGAAAATCCTACCAGTTGGTACAACTCACTGGGTGGGCTGGTAGGCTGGTAAAATGGGGGCCCTTTAAGTATAGAAACTAAAAAGTTACAGATGAAGCCCGAGACTAAAGCCTGAATGAAGTTGCTAATAGTATCCAGAAACGTATAGAAGATACAAGGTCTGCTCGTCAACATTAAGGTCTTACCTGTCCCGTTTCCCTGATCATAATGTTGTCATTGTGACGATCTCCAATCCCCAAGACATACGTGGCTACACAGTAGCCAGCACAGGACAGTGTGAACTCCTCAATCGCTTGTTCAAGCTTATGCCTGTGGACAAAACCATCAGAAAGACAAGGAAACAGTGTTTTATTGGCTTGGGTTTGTCTTTCATCGCATACTTAAAAAGAAGTCGATTTTATTCTGGCCGGCCGAGACCGAAGAAGTCCTTTAAAGACAAACTTGTTTTCTACATGTCAGCAAGTTACAAAACCTTGGAGGTGCAAGAAGTGCTGAGAAATAAGTTTAGTGAGGTTTGCGTTTCTTTGTTTTGCAAACTTCTTGTCTGAATGAAGTGCTGACCTCTTTACTACCAACCCCTAATAAGACTTTCATATGCTTTGCACAATAATTCCTTGTTCTATTACAATCGGCACATCCTTTGTGCCAATTGTGTGAAAGTGAAGTGAAAATCCACAAGAGGCTTCCGTTTTGTCACTTTCAGAAG
>OMKX01078425.1:0-11073 GCA_900302425.1 Brosme brosme
TGTACCTTTTTGTTTTTTTGTTTTCTTCTGGCAAAATTCATGATTCAGGCTCTCTTCATGATTCCAGTCTGGATTCATTTCAAAATTGCCAGCCTTGAAGGTGGGAACGCCTGGCCGGGCAATGCTTTTACTTCGGTTTTTCCCCCACCCGGTCCGCTTGCAGTGTTGTGTCGCTCGCTACCACTGTACCATCGTCTCACCAACACTGCAGCGCTTGACAAAGGGTCAAACGGGACATTGGACGTTGAATGTTTCTGTGCCTTCCTGAGGCAATGATGGGGTTTGCAGTACAAATATACATGTGTTGTGTTTAACCCATATATCTTTCAAGAGGAATATTGGATTAGTATTCATGGAAAGTTTTTTGGGGGGGTTTTCGACACCTGACAGATTATTATCCATGTGGTAACTTGGGCAGGCCACTGAGTATGGAATCAGAAATGTTTTTGTTTATGTGAATGTGAGGGGACCACAATTTTAGGGAGTGTCTGCACTTTCTGTTGGCTAATTGTAAAACACTCAGTCCCCATGTGTCTCTCACAGATATAACTACAGTGCAATAGTTTATTCTTCTACAACCCTGATACTGTTCTCCCTAAAGGCAAAGTCAAACATCCCTTCCCTCTTATTTCATATTTTTATATTATATACGATATGAGCCTAATTCTATATGACGAAAGGGTAAGAGTGCCGAATATGTCCTTATTGTATATAGAGCAGTGTTTATTGATTTAATTTAATTTATTGCAAATGTCAGGGACCTGCTTTTCTTACACAGTTGTGGAAGTGCCAATCCTGAAGGGATGACTGGATGTATTTGCCAAATATGGGCCACGATTGTTCCCTGAGGTTTGTTGAAATATCAATCTTCGGTTAGGGGAAAAAGCACTTTTGATTAATCTGTAAACTTTATTTAAATTCAGGTTGTGGTCACAACAGAATTTGTAATCTATATGTAGAATTACAACCATGTTGTATCCAGAGAGCCCACATCTAGTTCTGAGCAACAATTGAGGTACTGGGTTACAAGTCATTTTGTTAGAAAGTATGTCTTCTATGATCATCATGTTATAATAATAAAAATATTATCATTGTTAGAGTTTAATTAACCTTTGGTTAATTCACCTTTACCTTTTGGTTTTAATATTATTTTCCAAAACGTCTTGGTTTTTATTTTATTTTTTTATTGAATTTGAGAAAAACCCTATTCTGTCCTGACAAATTAAATTGTAAACATTGAGGTACACACAGAATTAATAATTGTCTGATTATAGCCCGTTTGATTTGAGTTTGTGGTCATAGTGAATATTTGTTGAAAAATGAAAGTTAACTCCTTTAAAACTCCTGTGGATGGAGGAGGCTTATACAAACAAACACTCCTTTAACACAAACTCTTTTATTAAAGAGTGAGCAATGAGGTTAAAAGGTTGTATGAAAATCCGACACAATCCTTTTAAATGACCAAAGAGTGGGCATGATAAATAATACTTAGTTATGCCCAAAATCCTCATAAACAATTGTGCAATTGTGGAAAGTGGAGGCCTAGGGTGTTGTGCCTTGTCACAATCACTGTCATGGAAATATGGTGTTTAAATACTATAATAGTAAAAGGATAATTTGAAGATCTCTATTATCTTTATATATAGACGATCGTGATCCCAGACTCCAGACTTGAGTCAGCAGAATACAGGGGGCTGTTGTGCAAAATTTTCAACAGATTTTTTTACTCCATCACAAATCAACATTTACATTTATCCAATTTGAATTGACGAAGCAATACATCAGTGGACAAAAGATAGATGTAAGGGGATCATTTATTTTAACATGTGTTTAGTTTAACCTCTGGTTGGTCTGGCTGTCAATAGACCTGAATGATGCGTATTACTACATGTAGACTACAGTAGCCTACTGTAGTGTAACTATATATGATTTTCATTTCGGCTCTCGGTTTATACTGTACTTTTAACGCAATTTTCATTGTAATTGTGTCTCTTAATCCACAAAGTGGATAAAATTAAGTGAAATAAAAGATATTTTCACATTTCCATTTGTTGCATTGATATATTATTTCTTAAAGGGTCTGGTAGATATGAATTCCTGTAATGGCCTCTGTCTCATGAATGCATAATAATTCTAACTGCAAAAGGAAGCTAATTGTAAAATAGATGACAATTAAGATATGTTTTAAAGGTATACATATATGTTTCTATATATATATATATATATGTGTGTAGATTTAAATATATATTTTATATATATATATAATATACATATTTATATACATTTTATGTATATAAATATAGAAGAGTTATGCCATAGGATAGATGTCGCCCATGCTTGATGCAGAAACAAAACAAAGGGCGCCCCCTACAGTTTGCGTCTCTACCCGGAAAAATAGACCCAGTGGAATTTCCGGTGACGTCGCTACGCAGCGAGTCCATAACAGGTCTGCAGCTGTCTGAGAGCAACAATAACAAGACGAGCTAAGCGGTCCGAAGGGGTTTTATACCTCGATACACGATTAAGACACTACCTCCAGCTGAAATTTAACCAAATACAGGCAAATATGTGGTTGTCGAATTAACTCTGGCCTACGCTTCTTTATCCTCCGACTCTGAACCGGTGGGACGTCGCAGGGCACCGCGGAAGAAACGCCGAGATTCGGTCCTACGAGGAGTAGCGGAGCTCTGGGCTGCAACTGGGTCAGTGGGCCTGTCGGTGGTTAAGTTGGGGATCTCCGTTTCCCCATTTCCCCCGTCGTACCTTCCGTTCTTTTGAATCCGCATATTGTCACCCGTATTACACACACTAGTACCATGCAGGCCAACGGGGCAGGACAGGACCCGGGTTCAGAGCTGTCCTGCCGGACCAGTGCGCAGAACGGCGAGGGGTCGTCCGCTGGGGGAGCTCACGCCAATGGACTCGTCTCACTCACAAACAATGGAAACTCTGTCAGTGACAACAACGGACTGTCGGCAGAGGCCGAGGTGTCCAACAACACCAACGACGTCAATTCAACCGTGAAGAAGAAGAAGCGCCTCTCGCAGTCCGAGGAAGACGTCATCAGGCTAATAGGGCAGCATCTCCACGACCTGGGGCTCAAGTGAGTCTCCAGCTTAGTCAGCCGTTATGTCATCCTCCCTCACCAAGGCTGTGTTGCCTGCTTCCCTCAATCAGATATGCTTCTCACCTCCCAGGACAATTTTTATGAATGTCAATTCAAGGATCGAATTATACAATTACACTATTTTGTACTCATGACATTAATGTCAACTCGGTGACCGTTGCCAAATGTTCTAGCGATTACTCTCCAACGACCTGCTTATTTACCTTTTGAATAATGTTAGACAAGTCCACACATTGTCATCACATACAGCAGCATACAGCAGATCGCCAATGACACAATGTCCCATCTGATCTGACGAAACGATCCGGCACAGCTTGCTCTGAGTCACTCGCTTTTCCACATGTCACGTATCCATAACGGTCCAATTGACCACCGTTCTTCTCCCTGCAGTCAAACGGTGGACATGCTCATGCAGGAGTCGGGCTGTCGCCTGGAGCATCCCTCCGCCACCAAGTTCAGGAATCACGTCATGGAAGGAGAGTGGGACAAGGTTGAAGCTGCTTTTAATGTTTTTTTGTTTATTTTAGTTAGCCCATGGTGTTGAAAGTAATTGTGCTCATATGTTTTGCATTATCAAATGATATGTTTTGCTGTTCTTGGATACAAAATGAGTCCTACATGCTTCTATTGTATTGTCATGACATGAGGAGGGTGTAACCTTCCTTTAATATTTTTTCCTAATGATGCTGGTGGTGCTGTCTTTTATTTAGGCTGAGAGTGACCTGAATGAGCTGAAGGCATTGATGCATTCTCCCAGTGCGATCGTGGTAAGTTTATCACTAGTAACCTGCACTTGTGTAGAGCTGTTTGTTTGGAAATGCCTTGCATCAAAAGTTTGTCAACAAATATTTACTCATCGATAAATTATGGAATGTGTTAAACCATCTGACAACAAATATATATAAACATGAACATATATAAGCACCTACAACCCATATGTTGTCTTTGTAATTTGAACCTTCCCATTATGTTCTCCTTGCTTCCTGTGTCTGTAGCGTATGAAGTTTCTGCTGCTGCAGCAGAAGTATCTGGAGTACCTGGAGGACGGCAAAGTTCTGGAGGCCTTGCAGGTTCTCCGGGCCGAGCTCACGCCCCTCCAGTACAACACGGAGCGGATCCACGTCCTGAGTGGGTAGGTCGTCGGAGCGCTCCATTGTTATTCTCCTTGCCTCTGTTGTTGTCCTTCTTGTCATATTCGTTCCAGCTCAGGGGACTGTTAACTGGCGTAAACAGCTCACAGGAAGGAAGAGAATGCAAATTACGCTACGGTAGACTTGAAAACACTAAAATTCATGATCCTCTTTCAGTCTTGGGTGGTTGCTGTCTCAGTGGAACAAACTGCCATCAAGACACAACATTTTATTGATTGTATATCATTTTCCATTTTGGACTTAGGCTGTCTAAATGAAATGAGTCCACTGACAGCTCTGTGGACTTTGTACTGTATTATTTTGTATTAATATCACGTTGATGATGTTACGTGTTCCTTTGGAAGATACCTGATGTGCAGCAACGCTGAGGACCTGAAAGCTAAAGCCGAGTGGGAAGGCAAGGGCAGCCCCTCCCGTACAAAGCTTCTGGACAAACTACAGAGTGAGTGACCGAAGAACTAAGGTGGCTTCATCCTGGCCATTCTTATCTGCCATTTTAGCTGGGGTTGCTATGCATTCATATAGGGTTATAGGGGAACTATCTAATGTAGTTCATGATTTGTCATGATCTACTGTACATTGGATCATCATCCCAATATAAATTAGACCACATGAAAATATATGGAAGAGTAATAAATGAATATACTTGTAATGTTTATAAATTCCATGTTGCATTAACTAATTATTAAAGAACGGGATCTAAAAATGTAAAATAACCATGACATATCACTGAGGGATGTATCCACTACACACCTTCAAAATAACTTCTCAAGGAAATGTCAAAAAGTATATTAATATCCATCTCAAAGTTAGCTAATGAACTCAGTCTTGGAAAGACTGTATCGGTGTGGTCTGAATCCTCCCCTCACTGTGGCATGTAGTTTGTACTTCCTCGAGGTCCGAAACACCTCAGCCTCATTCAGCTGAACTGGCGCCATAATGCAAGTGTACGTTAATTGGTCTCCCACTTGGCTTCGTAGCCTGGAGGGAAAATAGACTCCACCCATTAAATCGGCTTGAAGCAATCGAAGGAAATCGATAGACTGAAAAGAGTTTACATTGTTGATGGAACTTCATTTTCTGATGCATAACTGACCCCCTGATAACTCTTAAAAACATAACTATTATATTATATAGACAGTGGAGGATTATAACTTTGAGCTTTTTGACTCATTGATGTGACTCATCTTGGAGGATTGTGGGTGAAGCTCAATCTTCAAGTCCCATCCCTCGTACTCTCTTTTGACTCAATGAGGAGGGAAACAGCCAGGGCGGCTTCTTCCCTAGCGTCTGTCCTCAAGCTTTTCCTTCTGGTCCTCACCCATCCAGCCTACCTGCCTCCCTCGGTGATGCTGCCCCCCCGCAGGCTGCAGACTCTGCTGCGTCAGGCGGTGGAGCTGCAGAGAGAACGCTGCCTCTACCACAACACCAAGATGGACAGCGGCATGGACTCCGTCTCCCTGCTCCTCGACCACGCCTGCAGCAGGTCAAAATTCCCCTTCATGTCCTACACCCTACTACTCCATTCACCCATATCCTACCCACCCACTCTACTCCATTCACTCATGTGCTACACACCCTACTACTCAATTCACTCATGTGCTACACAATCTACCCAATACGCAGGGACTAGACCACGACGGGAGATAAATGTACGATGGGGGTGGTCTGCAATGGCTAAATAAAGCTTCTTTCTTCTATAATGTTATTGTTTTTTAATCAAATTTAGTCAGCGGAAATTACCATATTCTTCCGTGGCGCTTTCAGCATATTGTGTTAGCGTTGTCAAGGAAACATCTCGTTGATAGTTGTTTGTGATCGTTGATTTTATTGTTGGATTTGAAGCGCATTGATTCGGAACTGTTAAAAGGCAAAGGGTATCCTATAATTTAAATATAATGCACACCCATCGAACAACATTGACCAATCAGGATCAAGTATTTAACATTGCTGTTGTATAAGTAAGGAATAAAACATGAAGGGGTGTCCTGTACTGGAAAATAATGTACATTAGCGCATTAAGTGACATATTTGTGTGACATACGTAGTGACAGCAAGCACTTGTCTACATTTTCTTGTTCAATCCATTCCTTTTCATGATGACCTTCACCCAACCACAGCTGATTCTGTTTACTTTGCCGCAACCAACGTCATCATTCACAACTCTCCCTCCGCAGGAAGCAGTTCCCCTGCTACACCCAACAGGTCCTCACTGAGCACTGCAACGAGGTGTGGTTCTGCAAGTTCTCCACCGACGGCACCAAACTGGCCACGGGATCCAAAGACACGACAGTGATTGTATGGCAGGTTGACGCGGTAAGTTGTTCACTTTAACCAAACCATGGGCCGGTAGACCGTCTGACACAGAGGATGGTCTTGGGTGTAGTAGTATCAGGGGTGCTATATAATTAGTTGTTGTTTGCCAACAGGAGAGCCACCAGTTGAAACTGATGAAGACCCTGGAGGGTCATGCTTACGGCGTGTCCTACTTGGCGTGGAGCCCCGACGATGTCTACTTGATCGCTTGCGGCCCTGATGACTGCTCTGAGCTTTGGCTATGGAATGTACAGGTAAATCATGTTGGACACACATCGGCTATGGTCTAACACCGGTTTAGAGCTGGATCAGATTTGAGAGTTGTAAAGAGACAGAGCAGAAGGGAGGAAGGCTTCAAAAATAAACAACTCAAAAGACTGTTGCCTGACTCTCTGCTTCTTCCCCGCTTACGTATCTTCTCCATTGAAAGAAGAACAGCTAAAGGATGGCTATGGCATCTCTAACATTACACTCAAATTATAGCTCTTAAGTCTTGACTACAGCGCATTTTAAGCCTGGTATTCCATCTCCAAGAATCACTTTCAACTTTAAAAACCCAATAGCACCGGACATGTTCCATTATCATTTCCCCTCTGTCTTCTTCGTCCAGACAGGGGAGTTGCGGACCAAGATGAGCCAGTCTCACGAGGACAGCCTGACCAGCGTTGCCTGGAATCCAGATGGCAAGCGCTTCGTCACGGGGGGCCAGAGAGGCCAGTTCTACCAGTGTGTGAGTGTCCATCGCACCACAGACGCGACCAACGCACCACATGCTGTCCATGCCCAAACGCCCTAATGTTTGGGTCACACGTACAGTACTTGTATTTATGCCTTTTTCTTAAAGGATTTGGCCGTTTTGTTAAGACCCCAGGTTAATTGTCGACATTGTCTATGTCGAGATGTAAATCAGCCATGATTTTTGTTCAACTCAACCCCCGCTTGCGTTGTAGGTGCGTGCCAATATTGAGCAGTTGACAAGCCATTGACATCCATTCTATTCCAAACGAGTGTTTAGCAGCTCCCATAGCTGTATTTTTGTTTTGTCCAACCCAAGTCAGCGCATCCGAACTGCCCTGGCTAGGTAGCTTTCTCCAATAGTGCACACAAACCAACACGCCATGCGCCACTGTGCATGCTCACGGATAGAGAGCCTGAAGCGCATATTTAGAATTCTGAGCGTGGATAGTGGCTGAGCAAGATCGTGGCGGAGTGCAAAGCAACATTTCATTAAGTCGCCAGGGTAAGTGTAGGAGGATGTGTTATTTCACTGATTTTACTGGAAAGTTCAGTTGAGCTAGATGGGAACGCAACGCAATCCAACAAATGAACTCAATGATATTATACCACAGCATTGTTCAATACTTGATCCTGATTAGCCAATAACATTCCATGGGTGTGCATTATTTTCCAATAACAGGACACCTCAGTTCTGAATCAATGCGCTACAAATGGTCAAATATAACTTTTGACCAGATGTTTCCTTGACAACGGCAAAACAATATGCTCAATGCACCGCGGACGAATATTAGAATATCTGCTTATTAAGTCGATAATAAACAATAACGTTATCGACTATTGTAATCATTGTTGTCAACTGTGGTGTTAGTGATATAAACCACTCTGTGGTGTCCCTATATAAAAAAAATGATGTACTCGAGCTGTGGTGTGCAACCTCATCTTCGTCTCGGCCTGATCGCCACCTCAGCCGCACATTATTTTCCAAGGATGGGACACCCCAGTGTTATTCCTTCCTACACGTCTGTTGTTTTTAGCTTGGTGTTTTACCTATGAACCCATGTCTGGGTGTGAGCAGGACCTGGATGGGAACCTGCTGGACTCGTGGGAGGGCGTGCGTGTCCAGTGCCTGTGGTGCCTCAGCGATGGCAAGACCGTGCTCGCATCCGACACGCACCAGCGCATCCGTGCCTACAACTTTGAGGACCTGACGGACAGAAACATGTGAGTCTCTCTGGACTGCTGCTATACCGCCACCAAGACGGGAGCAGAACAGAGCAGGTTTTGAAACTCAACAACTCAAAAAACGTGTTAATGTGTATTTGATCACTTTACAGAGTGCAAGAAGACCATCCAGTTATGTCTTTCACTGTCTCCAAGAACGGGAGGCTAGCACTGCTGAACGTTGCCACTCAGGTGAGGGAGCAGTGTGCCGTTGTGTCTGAGTCCGAGTACGAGAGTGTAAAGATGTGTTTGTAGGTCTCGGTGTGTGCGTGTATAAAGATGATTTTTGTGGGTTTACATCATGTCTCAAAGCTCTTGGTAATGGAGGCCTGTATGAGTATCAGTCGTTGCAAGACAGAGGCTGAGTGTTTCGTAAGGACGTTCATTATTATGTTGCTCTGTGTTTTCAGGGAGTCCACTTGTGGGACCTGCAGGACCGTGTGCTTGTCAGAAAGTATCAAGGAGTGACCCAAGGATTCTACACCATCCACTCCTGCTTCGGAGGACACAACGAAGACTTTATTGCCAGTGGGAGTGAAGGCAAGGAATAATGAAATTACATATTAAACATGAGCTAAACGGACCCTAAAGAACTACGTAATCATACTCACTCTTCTTAAATGCTCTTATAGTCCATAAAGCAATTCAAGCAGATTCACGGAAGACGGAGGGCATTATCTTAATAGGATCAATTATAGAAATTCAATCAAAGAATCAACACCTAAACTGTTACACACTTTCACATTTTTAAGCTTAATATACTAACAGATAATTGTAATAACTTTATTTAGAAGTTTTTACACTACAATACACAATCATGGGATAGCTCTACCAGCAAATTCTCTCCAGCCCCCAGCCGATGCATCCTTAGTGCTTCAAGTAAGCTAATATCAGACATTATGCACATTTTCAATTTGTGCGAAAAAGAAAGAGTGCACAAATTGAATCCATATTAGCCTGATTGTAGGAAATCTATCTGCATATCATGGGATATCTCTACCAGCAAATTCGCTCAAGCCCCCAGCCGATGCATCCTTAGTGTTGTGGGCACGACAAGAACACATGAGGAATTTTCAGCTGCCCATT
The DNA here is from genome assembly GCA_900302425.1 of Brosme brosme. Lineage (NCBI taxonomy): Eukaryota > Metazoa > Chordata > Actinopteri > Gadiformes > Lotidae > Brosme > Brosme brosme. Next base: position 9,640 of record OMKX01078425.1, read on the forward strand.
GCTTAATGCAGAATTGAGTTTGTACTCGGGCGTATGAGCAGGATGTGGAGCGAAGACAACAAGACCAAAAGAACGGACAAAGATGGCGTCTTGAGAAACGGCCTTATTCTTTTGTTTTTGTTTTTTGTTGCATGGAAAACTATTAAAACCGACCCCTTTCCCAATTCTTCCCAGACCACAAAGTTTACATATGGCACCGTCGCAGCGAGCTGCCCATCGCGGAGCTATCGGGCCACACTCGCACCGTCAACTGTGTGAGTTGGAACCCCGTCGTGCCGGGCCTGCTGGCCAGCGCCTCCGACGACGGGACCGTCCGGATCTGGGGGCCTGCCCCTTTCCAGGACGTCCAGGACGCAGACGGGCCGAATGGTGCGAGGTGGAGTCACTTGTTGTTAGTGAATAGTGATAAGGTGGAGCTAGATGATCCGTGCTTGTGTGTGTCTGCTTTAGTACTCCTTTGCAAATGACACACGCAACAAGCAAATTGAGAAAGCTGCATAACAAGTTCTTGACTTTGATCTTTTGAATCAAGGCAGACAGGATTTGCATGTTTCAATCTGAAGCAGTCCACAATACTAAACTAACAATCAAAGAAATTAAGAGATTACTCTGTCATTGTATTATGTATTTGTATTATTGCACAGCAGGTTTCTGAGTTCAAGTTCAGGCATGGTTGATTGTTGTTGAGCAAGTTGTTTAACCTCTCTCATTTTGCTCTTCCAGAATGCAGTAGCATGGACAGCTGATGGTTGGCACCCATCTTGAGGACCTGCTTTTTCCCCTGACATCACGGGTAGAGAGAGAGAGAGAGAGTTGAGACTCCGTTAAAGACTCTGTTGAAGCTAAGAGACCGTTTTTTTCTTTTCTTTTACAGCTGCCTCCCGGAGGCAGGGCCACTGGTGCTGTTAGCTGGGCCGTGACATCACACGGAGATGTCAAAAATATAAGAAGAAAAACAAAAAGAAAGAAGTCAAGTCCATTCAAGTCAGAAGCCTGGGTCAGCAGGTAGCTTTGGTTTAAAAAAACACAGCATCAGACGCCACCTCCTGTCTGGCGTTTGGACCCTTTCCCTCTCTAAATGGACCACCCATCTACCATCGATCCACCTTTTCAGAATTATTTATTATCGATGATATTATTTATTCTCCTGATAAATCCGTTGAGTTGTTGACATGGCTGCTGAGTAGCAGTGCATGGCACAGGTGTTTTTCCGTTGCGACCTCATTTGTTGGTCTGAGAGTCATCGCTGGCAGCGACTCAACGGCACGACCATTCTGTTTGTTCCCCTACCTCCATCCACCGGGAGAGAGAGGTTTTAATTGGATGTAATACTCCCCGAAGAAAATCTTATTTTAATGTTTTTGTGCATTTTAACCCTAGTAATTTGTTTAATTATGTGTGATTTACCATTCTTTTTTTGGAAGGGGGGGGGGG
>OMKX01078427.1:0-10073 GCA_900302425.1 Brosme brosme
CCGTTCCTATCCTCACCTATGGTCATGAGGGCTGGGTGATGACCGAAAGGACGAGATCGCGGGTACAAGCGGCCGAGATGAGTTTTCTCAGAAGGGTGGCTGGCGTCTCCCTTAGGGATAGGGTGAGAGCTCAGCCATCCGTGAGGAACTCGGATTAGAGCCGCTGCTCCTTTACTTAGAAAGGAGTCAGCTGAGGTGGTTCGGGCATCTGGTAAGGATGCCCACTGGGCGCCTTCCTTGGGAGGTGTTTCAGGCACGTCCAGTGGGGAGGAGACCTCGGGGAAGACCCAGGACTAGGTGGAGAGATTATATCTCAACACTGGCCTGGGAACGCCTCGGGATCCCCCCGTCAGAGTTGGTCAATGTGGCCCGGGAAAGGGAAGTCTGGGGCCCCCTGCTTGAGCTGCTCCCCCCGCGACCCGACCCCGGATAAGCGGACGAAAATGAGATGAGATGAGATATTTTTCTATACATGAATTTCCAATATTACTAAGTAACATGTGTTTTACAAATGAACAATGAAATGCCTACAAAAGTATTACTAACTCCTTTCACTTTGTCAAACCTCCATTCATTTATATATAATGTTCCCTTCAGAGGCAACCTTAGTTGGGCTGTCGTGTATAATTATCGAGAATGAACACTCGGACAACTGTTGTAGAGAGGACCTTCGGTACAAAAAATATGAAACGTATTATGTCTAATAATTCCTAATGCTGTGGTTTTGTTACCCCAAAGGGGTTGGAGAACTCTCGGATCAAGTGAAGTCTGCTGTAGGCTCATGCAAATTGGCATGTCAAAATTATTTATTGAAATAAGACATATTGCACAACATGGAATAATAAAGAAAATCAAATATATAGTGGTTCTTGTGCTGTGAACAGGAACAACTTTAATATCTGTAAAACCCACTGGCGTCACTACAAACAGTTTGGGAGCCCTGCCCCACTGTATAAATGGTGGTAAAGTGCACTTTATGTGTTTGATATTTTGGGTGTAAAACAAATCAATATATTTTCATTGACATTTTTACTATAGGTTGAGAAATTTTACAAGAACAATGTATACACAACTTGAGTATATCAGTTGGATCAAAATCTTATCTTTTTTATAAACTTTGCATACCACATGTAGGATGTTGCGGCACACAGACCATACCTAGGAAACCAAGCAGAAAGCAATCATTAGTAATCCATTCCTCAACAGATGCTCCTGAATTCGACTCGACTGGTTTCTGTTATGTTTTGCATACCAGTTACTTACCATGTTGTAATGTACTGCATGTGCTCGTTCCTTAGTGTAACTCTGGTCTGTCCTCCTATTGGTCCACCAGGAGTGGTACTCTCTGCATGACAAAATATCAGGTATAGGCAAGTATAAACCTAATATTGGCAAAAGCTCACAGAATATGAAACCAAACAATTCGATCTATTTAGTCTTGTAGTGGCATACGGGAGTAGTACCATAGTACAATACCCGTGTGTAGAATGATATATGTAAAATGTCATTTGTTATTCTATGAAGACCTACCAAAGTCTGCATCAATGAAGATTGGCTGCGCTGCGGCCACACTGGACATGGCTTCCAGGTCACGGTAGTGCCAGCTGTTTCTCTCCACATCGTTAGGGGGCACAAAAGGTTTGCGGATCTCGGTAAGCCTCACCACTCCTACTATTTCCATCTCACTCTCTGCCTATGGGATGGTGTGATTATTAGTGTTAGCAATTACTGCAATTACAATTTCTGATACTGACAACTGTTGATAAAGCTCTCCGATGATTAATAACCTCTTCCCTAAATTAACTTCTATTAACTACAATAGCTATACTTCTGATGGGTCTGAACATTTGTTCATAATTAGTGTCTGCCCCTTTTATTTAGCCGCTCAAGCACAGACGTAGCTCTTAACATGAATTATGAATCACAATAATTATAGCGTTCTAGTGCCTATATTACACCGCTATGACACCTATGTGAAAAGGTTGATCCATCCTTTGTCTGAATGCTTTAGAAGAATACTGCCAACTGTGGAAATAACTTAACATTCATTTGAGTAATGTACCTGTCCCTTCATCCTGGTCTCTGGCCTGATCTTGTTCTTGGGAACATACCCTCGGTTTACCAGGATGGTGATCCTGTAGTACATCAAGAGTGACCATCAACGCCATCATTACGTTTTCTGACTAATTGACACATGGTCAATTGTAGGCTAGCATGCAACATTTAGTTTATCTTGTACCGGTACTTTATATTACTTTCGTTAAAACAATGATAGAGTGTTGTCAGGGGCCTTACCCAAGGTCAGTACAGTGAAACGGTGTGATCACATTTGCTCCCGTTTCTCCGCTGGAAGACAGTCTGCCGGCTTCACGTGCTTCTTTCTCTGGGTCAACTGGTGAGCGAGGTAAAATATACAACTCCTTTGTGTGGTCGTAGTGCCCGCGCACCTTCACTCTTCTGTACTCCAGCCCATTCAGTTCAAGGGGACTGGGAAAAAGCAGATGAATGTTAAAAAAAAATTCTTTTAACATGCTTTTGTAGGGATTGATGAATGTAGAAAGTATGAACTTACTCAATAGGAAGAGGAATAGGTTCAGAGGTGGTGAGGCGCCTCAGGTCTTCAATCAGTTTCAATTTCCACTGCCGTCGTTTTACCTGAATAGAGATGTCCCCTTAGAGATTGGTCAACATCCATGACAACACGCTACAGAGTTCATACATACCTGCCAGGTTCCAAGGCCAAAAGTGGCGGTCGGAATGAGAAGGAGCATCCATTTGAGCAAAGTGTCTTCCCCTTTCTCTGATGCGGTGCCAGCTGTACATAAATGGCGCCTTATGCTAGTAAACGTACCTAAAAATACTAAACAAAATATTCAGGGTTAGGCAACCATAATTATTGTCAGTTGTAGATCCCATAGCATATTGGATATGTTATGGCGATAAACCAATATTACACCTCAATGGGTCGTCCTCTTGTAACGGCATGCCGTCACAAAATCAACGGCAACCAACTTTCTGTCTCATTCATCAGTCAGGAACCTTCCAAACCTAACGGTTCACCGACTTATTGACAGAAGGTTTTTCATACATGATAAATGTTGATTTTAGTGAAACCAAGCATGAGTATCTACAAAGAGGATGACCAAAGCTGTCCGTAGAGGTGCAATATTATAGAGTTTATCGCCATTAAATACAATCAGCTAAGACTTATATTTGCATGAATAAGCGACTTAGAGGTCGCAATACCAATCGTGGCTTGTGGCTAGATCCTCACCATAAGGACGTTTTTGCTGAGGCTGCCTTGCCAGATAATGAACCTTCTTGATATAAACGGTACGTGTCTGTAAATAGCCCAGAAATGAGAAACATATTATTACCGTGACAGGGATAACTATATCGTCTCTATAAACGTATTTTACGTTTCAATACACCCTGAGACAACCATTTGTTGGATAACTTTTAGTGACATTGTTTAGGATAACATTTTCCATTTGTAAGCAACAACATGCCACTTACCTTCTCAGTTAAAATTCGAAGCACTTTGTTGGAGTGGACAAACGTGGATTTCAACGTGTTCATAGTTAACAGATAGTGTCAATGCCGGTGCTGTGTTCGATTATGTACAGCTATTGACACACTACATAACAGTTATTTAACAAAAATGGGGGACAACATTTTGTGTTACTACTTCCGGTTCAAGTTTCCTCCGTCGGCAACGCTTCGCCTTATGTGCTGCACCGCATGTGGTTTTGGTGACATGCATTTTGTAAAATGTGCTGGGTAAATTGAATGAACTCTAGGGTACAAAACAATCGTAGATATGAATAACCTTGCATCAAAAGATTCTTACATTCAAAAGTTAGCCAGTAAGATTTGTTCTCGGCAAGATCATGAACTAAGGAATTCAAAATTTGGTAAATATGTCTCCATTAATTTCAAACACATAAATACGTTTGTATCATGAGTTAAACCGTTATGAACGTTGTAACTGCTTCAATCTGTACAGACTTTGTCAATAGCACAATATCTTTATAGCAGTCCCTGTTACATTTATATACGATGGTTTAACTAAGTTATGGTACGCTTTTTAACATTTTTTAGGGGTTAGTAACGTAAGTGTTCGCCACAAGTTATCTGTGGTTTGTCTGCTTTGTTGGGTGCTGCGCTGATAAGATTGTATAATTTCCTCGACAGTCCTTAAAATGTACAGATTAAACACACTCCTTGCCATTATTTAAAATCCCTTTCAGAATTTGACCCAGAAAGGGAAAACAACTATGATGATTTGATTGTCAACTGAACTTGTGGGTCAGAAGCCAATGGCAGATTACATGAATGTGTTTATTGTGATGGAAAATGACTCAAGGCCCTATTCTGAGGTCAACTCGCTTGCACTCTGTACTCTGTGCACTGTAGTGGCCTATCTGCCTTTGCAACTGTCTTACTCACACAGCTTACACAGCTGTGTGTCTTTATGCATTGTGCTCTGTTCTCCTGTGGGCAAAGCTCCTCTCCCCAACTTTGCTCCGACCTTGACTGCATATTGTACCTGTTACAGATAGTGAATGACGGCATCCCATAACTCCCTTTTTCCTCGAGAACTCTGCTCTATGTGGAGTTGCCTTTGAAACTGTGTCTTTTACATGCTGCAGCATATGAAATAAATCAACTACAGATATCCATTTGTCTTAGCTTTCATTCGAGCCAGTCACCAGTTATCAATTTGCTACAACATTATTTAATTCAATGTACAATTAGCTCCGATCAAATATGAGGAAAAGCCACCACGGTTGTTGCATCTCGATCTCGGGTAATGGTCTTGAAGTGATGATAATGTACATAATCAACGTCTCAAGCATCCTGACACTTTTCTGTCTGTGTAGTTCATTTCAGGGGTGATGGAGAAGGTACTTCCAAGAACAGCAAGCGGAAACAGAAACGCCTAATGCAAAAAGCAATTGGTGAAAAGAAAAATGCTCCACAATCTAAACGGAAGTCTGTGACCTCTCCTGATGCAAAGTCTACGACCTCCCCTGTCACTACTGCTGCAACCCAAACTAATGCATCCAAAATAGCGGCCAATGGGAAAACAGCAACAATTCAGTTGCCCAAAGGTGAAATTAAATTGGAAGGCAACCCAAATGCCGTTTGTACTTGTGCTGTTCAATTTTATTCCCTTTTCAAACAGTTGCTGCAATTAATATTTGCCTCCTATAGGTGGGGGTGTCACCTCAAGCTTCTCTACGGTGGATCTTCTTCGCAAGAGACTACATGAAAAGATTGAAGAGTCTAAAGGACAGGTATGAAATGCACAAGTGGGACAATTTGCTGGCTATTTTTGGCCTAATAACTTCAGTGATCTAACAAATCATTGATTGAACTACTCTTAATCCTTATAATTGGATAGGATACATTACACCCATCTGAAAGGGCATATCAAAGATGACAATGCTTCTGTAACCAATTACATATGTTTTTTCCTCTGGTAAAAATGGTTAGAATCACTGCAGGACTTCTGGATATAGTATAACCGCTAAAACAGAAAGTGTTCAGCCAATTAGAACAATGAGGTAGATGGCTAATAACAGAAGAACAATATGTGGTAGCATTTGAATACCGTCACAGAAGCGTATCAGTTTCCCAACAACCGTCTTCTGGGCACTGACGATAAACTGCAAATTGTTTCCAGGGAACTCAAGATTCGTGTTCAGAGGCCGTCCAGGCCAAGCGGGCCAAGAGAAAGCTGGAAAGGGAGCGCAAGAAACGCAAGAAGAAGGAATTCCTGATGAAGAGGCTGGCGGAGAAGGCGGGCGAAGAGCTGGCGCAGCAGATCAAAGAGGAGGAGAATCCTCCCGTGGCCGCTGTGGCCCCCGCTCCCGCCGCAAACAAGCGGGACGAGACAGCCATCCTCTTCAACACCGTGGAGACGGTGGAGGAAGTCTACATGGACAAGATGACAAAGAAGCAGATCAAGAAGAAGCGGGTGAAGGGCGAGCTGACACCGCTGACGGGCCGCAACTACAAGCAGCTGCTGGGGCGCGTGGAGGCACGCAAGGCCAAGCTGGAGGACCTGCGGGCCACAGACGAGGGCAAGGCCCGCGCCATGGAGGAGAAGATGAAGTGGACCAACGTGCTCTACAAGGCCGAGGGCCTCAGGATCAAGGACGACGAGGCCATGCTGCGCACGTCGCTGAAGAAGAAGGAGAAGAGTCATGACCAAAAGCAGCGGCGCTGGGACACGCGCAGCCAGAACGTGGAGGACAAGATGCAGCGTCGGCAGGACAAGCGGCGCAGGAATCTCCAGAAACAGAAGAGCGCCATGGTGGAGAAGAAGAAGGACAGGGCGAGGAAGAAGGGCAGAGTGCTTCCTGGGGACTTGAAAAAGGTGTCATTGTAATGAACTGTGAGAGAGGTGTTTGAAGTTACTTCGGTAATTAACTGAACTATCTGGCATGTGTATGGAAATGCACCGGCTATATTTCTACATGCCATTAAATGTGTGCCTGCCTGCCTGAACATCATTGTTTCCCTTGTTGAAGAATGGTTTAGTTGGTCATCTTGCTAAGTAGTGGAAGACACAGGAGTAGCTACACACCATTATCACATTTCTGTATTTACTTTCTATCTCCATGCCTCTTCTATCAACCTATCCAAAAGTATATTCTGCTGTATTAATTAGAAAATAAAGGTTTTAAATTGTACTGTAATATGTATTAAAAATAGCAAAATGAGTTTCATTGTCAACACAACAAAGAATTTCACTCAATGTCACAAATTAAAAAAGCTGTTTTTTGGCAGACCAATTCTAAACCAACAAATGTTTTTGAGTTTTGTTTCCCAATCTGGGAACTGAAGTAGAGGATTGCAGAGTATGGAAGACATACATTTTGAAGCCACAATGCAATATGTATTGCGCTGCAGCTCTTTAGACCTAACCCTAAATCATTTTCTTAACACGTTTTAAAGTAACACATTATCTGTACACATTATCTTTATCTATACATAATAGCCTACATACCCTTGCAAGCATTTCATTATTTTATCACAGTGTATTATTGTTTTTTATAGAATGAGGATTGTATATATATACACATCTATGTGTGTATGGTAGTCATTGTAAATAACTCTTGGAATGGATTTAACCCATTTAATTCGCCCTTGACCAGACATTTGTTGTTGTCTTTTACTTTTTTTTTTTCTAAGACTGTTTGTGTCCCGCCTACACAGGAAGTGGATCTGAAACGTTACATAATGATTAAACGCCAAGGGTCGGGCTTTGAAGGAACCAGATAGTTTCTTTTTGACTAGACTACTGCAAACTAGGATTTATTCCGTACCGCGCTTTTATCCTGTCAAACTATCTGGTGATAAACACTATTAATAAGGAATTAAGGGTATTTAAGAATGTAAGGCACCATTTGCATGCCTAACAGATAATGGCCGTCCCGTTACTAGAATGATAAGAAATAACATAACACGTTTGTAATGTATCGGAATGCAAGTAAATGCCTTGATCGGATGTTAAGTAAGTGATGTGCCTTTTAGTGAAATAAATAGGAAAATTATTAAAATCTATCTCTTTGTCTGTCAGATTATCATGTCACGCCAAATGCATGCACGCCGGTTAGATGGTGTCGACAAAAACATATGGTAAGTTAACACACAGTGATTTAGGTAGGCTAATGTGTGCATAAAATATATTCTGGGAAATGAGTACCGTATTAGGTTTAAGTGTGTATTAAACTGTATTGTAGAACATGCTGGAAGTACGGGGTTATGCATGCGGAGGAGGGAGACATATTTAGCAAAGATAGGCCTACACAAAATCCACCACGACTTTTTGGGGAAGAGCGTAAAGTCAGTTGACGGGACAGCCTTTATGGAATCCTTTGATTTATCTATGTACCATGGCAACTCCCTCATCTTTATCTTTATGTTTGGTAGGCTATATATAATATACTCTTGATATATTTAAACCACCCATTTGGTCCTTTTCCAATCCAAATGGTTGGTTTCAGTGAATATGATGTCTATGTATGGATGCCAACCATCTCCCAACGATCTCTCTCTACCCCTTGGTCGTATTTTTAATAGGGTTGAACTCACGCAGTTAGCGGCTGACTACAGAGTGGTGAACCTGGGACAGGGCTTCCCTGACTTCGCCCCTCCCACGTTCCTCCAAGAGGCCTTCTGTAAAGCAGTGAGTGGAGGCTGCTTAATGCACCAGTACACCCGTGCCTTTGTAAGTTTTTTTTTTTTTTTTTTTTTAAACACGCAATACGCTTCTATTTTAACAAATGTTGATACATATTTCCAAAAACGTTAACAATGAAATATGGGTGTTTAATTTTTTTGATTTAAACCATCTTACTTTCTACTGCAGCTATTTACTCCATAACAAATATCTGAACTAGAAAGCTTCGCTATAACTAGCTGCAACTCAAACCAGGTTGCTAATGGAAAACTTGCGCAGTACGGGTTTAAACTATTATTAATTATTTATTTATTGTTTATTTATTTTCACTGCGAAGGGCCACCCCTCTCTTGTCACAATCCTGGCTCAATTATTTGGGCGCCTGGTGGGACATGAGATCAATCCACTGGACGACGTGCTGGTCACAGTCGGGGCTTATCAGGCTCTGTTCTGCACATTTCAAGCTCTGGTGGACGAAGGAGATGAGGTAAGCAGCTATAAACCGTGTGCTCATCTCAAGGTTCCCAAAGGGACCGAGCTCTCCCCTACTGGGGTGGTTTGGATATAGTGTGTTCAGTGAAATGGTCACAATATTTAATAATATTTAATATCACAATACTTTCTAGGTCAACTAAGAAACGATGAAAAGCAATAAAAAAGATTGAATGAATTCAGTAAAGAATGAGGCTTCAATGAATGGTTGTCTTTCAGGTTATAATTATCGAGCCATTTTTTGATTGCTACCAACCAATGGTAAAGATGGCCGGAGGGACACACGTCTATGTGCCTCTGCGGCCAGTAAGGAGCATTTTCTTATTTACTTATGAAAGCCAACGATTATATTCATATATTTGGATGGATAATACATTTCTGGTTGAATTGTGATTGGTTGATTTCAGAGTGGCGGTAGCAACCTGTCGAGTGGGGATTGGGTGCTTTCTGCCGAGGAGCTGGCCAGTAAATTCACAGGAAAAACAAAAGCGATCGTTATTAACACACCCAACAACCCAATTGGCAAGGTAAGGAGTTTGATTACTAACAGATTAGCTTTGATGGTGGTTATTCAACAACAATTGGTGGTTGGAAACAATTGTCAGTACACAACTCAACAAAATATATACCATAGTTCTATTCATTTTTAGATATTTAAATGCATAAATGTGACATATTATTCCAACCTGTTTACCTTAATATGTGCTTGATAATTTTTTTATCATTGGTTTGTTTACACATATCTCACAAAGTATCACAAAGTCACAGGTTGTGGTCCCCCACACTCAGGTGTACAAGACAGAGGAGCTGCAGGTGATCGCGGACCTGTGCATCAAGCACGACGTGGTGTGCATCAGCGACGAGGTTTATGAGTGGCTCACCTATGATGGAGCCAAGCACGTGAAAATAGGTTTGATTCAGCTGGCCCATCATAAGATCAGAAGGGCTGTGACTGAATGTAGCATTGTTAACCAACTAACTGCTTGATTTATGCTTCTATACATAGCCAGCCTTCCTGGTATGTGGGAACGAACTGTTACAATCGGCAGCGCCGGGAAGACTTTCAGTGCTACAGGGTTGAAGGTATTGAGAATATTTTGGTATGTTTGTGTAACTTGGTTTAAACAAGCGCAATATTTTTTACATTTTTACATTTTAGGGCATTTAGCAGACGCTTTTATCCAAAGCGACTTACAACAGTTCATACACATATTCACACACCGATTGTGGAGTCAACCATGCAAGGCGACAGCCAGCTCGTCGGGAGCAGTTAGGGTTAGGTGTCTTGCTCAGGGACACCTCGACACTCAGCTAGGAGGAGCCGGGGTTCGAACTAGCAACCTCCCGGTTACGAGGCAACCCGCTCTACCTCCTGAGCTAAGGCAGC
>OMKX01078429.1:0-12021 GCA_900302425.1 Brosme brosme
GTGTTTCAGGTTCGCAGGGCCTATGGAAAGATCCCAGGCTGAAGTGGAGCTGCTTAACTGTGAGAACAGCAACTTCCTGGTCCGAAACAGAAGCAAAGAAAGCACCGAGTATGCCATCAGCATCAAGTATGTACTTTACTACCTCAGAGTTGTACCTTAGTATCCACCGGTCTGTCTGTCTGTGTATGTACCATATCTATATGGACCACAATCATTTATCTACCTTCCTCTTTCGAATTCTATCAATATATATATATATATATATATGCACCACCCTTACCCATTGCACACGCACACCCATTGCACACGCACACCGGGTTTAGAAACAAAATTCAATAGAGATCTAACTGTGCCCCTGGGCTCACGGAGAAAGTTGCTGCTTCTCCGGGCTGCAGCAAATCGCTGTCTTTTTTTTTTTGCTCTGTGAAAGTCAAGAGACTTTCAGCAGCGAGCCAGCGTGTCGACCATTGAAAAAGTTCCCTAAATACCCCGTAAATATATATCGAGTTACATCAAAGACTTTCCACGCTTTCTAAGTACTTCTCCAAATCAAGTAAAGACTTGCATGCGCTCCTGTCACAGTGTGAATGCCCGGAGAGATTAACATGTCCGAGGGCCCAACTCGTATTTTGCTATAAACATAATTAGCCCTATCCATTCAGGCCACAGTTTGGGGTGGGTGGAAGCCCGCCATCGCTGGTTCAAGGCTTTGATGTGCTGGGCTCCTCTTTGCTCCTCCTAATTGCCTGTCCAACATCTCTTTACTGGATAGGGATGGGAGATAACACAGCTTAGCAACGAGGTGATACAAGTCACGCTGGGAAATGGTCTGTGTGTGAAAATGTCTGTGTGCGTGTGTGTAATATTGTACCTTGGTTGAGGGGATGCACTAGCCTGACATCGCCAGACCAAATCGCAAATGAATATCAGTCTGGAACCTCTCTGTTCATTTTCCGATTTCCATGGGCCGTTATCAACGAGTACTTACCAAAATGCCTCTGGACGCGATTGGATAGACCTACAGCCAATCAGAGCACTGAACGGGACACGTCAGCGGAAACCATCATGGTTGTTTATGAAATTGTCCTCAACGGCACTCCTCTGTACAGTCCACGTATCAAACCCGCCCCATATTAAATAAAAGGTTGTGATTGGCCCATCCCGGGCCAGGTCTCCTTGAAATCTGTCTCAACGGGATGAGGGGCCTGACTCATATGCCAGAGCAGATAAAGCATGAGCTGGCAGATTTGTCTTGTTCCCAGGGAAGGGATTCCCAACCCTCCATGCCAAAGCTCAAGTGTTGTTGTTTGCTTCAGTAATATTATGGATTATTCATGTTGACCATACAAAAATGAAACATTGCTTGTTACTTATAAGGTCATTTGTATTTTCCTTTAAAAGGATTTTGCCTGCTCTTAAAAATTATAAGTTATTGTTGGTTGATTTATGATAGGACAAATAAATCCCCCCTGTACTGGATAGTTTTCCCCAGCTCTCATGTCTCTTCAGCAAATGTAGCTGACAAATATTTTTTAAATTAGACTCCGATAGTACGATTAGCAGAGGCAAAATCATGCAATTTAAATCTGGTTTATTCATAGTTTTGAACACCAAAACGCAATATAGCAGAACTATAGAATGGTCCTTGATGTAGTAAGATTAAAAAAATAATGAACAATTAAAATAATAATAAAATAAATAAGAAATAATAAAAATAAAACGAGACACAACATAACGTAGTGTTGCAACAGTGTTATTGTTGCATTGCAGAGTGCAAGTAAGCGATAACATCATGGATCAATTCAATTCCAAGGTGCCCTCTTGGCCCCCACCAAGGCGGGGCCTTGCTGGGTGGGCCTTGACCACCACTCTACCAGGCCAGTGCCCCCAAGGTGCCCCTCCTTGACCCGAGGCTTCTTCAGTCCCTTCATTCAATTTAATAACATTGTAATTGTATATCCCCGTAATCACAGTTGCGGCCTCAAAGGGCTTAATCTTGAGAAGGAAGAAATCTCGAGAAGGACGAAGTGGGAGATCCCTCCTTCCAGGGATGGTTAGAAGTGCAATGGGTGCCATCATTTACATACATAGTAATACAAGCAAACATTTTGAAATAATTTTGTTGAGAAAATAAATGTTGGCGTCAGCCGGCATCTCCGCATCTGCTGATGGTTCTTTAGCCTGAACACTCTCCTCTCCTGCCGATGCTGCTCTGGTGATAAAGAGTTCCTGCATTGCCATGCTATTACGTCTCTGCTCTTCCAAGCAACCTGGGAGAAACAGCTGCATAGGGCTCTGCTGCCTTTCTGTCCTCAACTCATGTTTGTCCCATTAGTTGGCAAAGGCGTTCATCTATGTTCCAAGTGTCCTATATTACCCAGTTCAATCTTCTGTTAACCACATTAACACTCCTATTGTGTTCGGGTCAAGTTGGACCCATTTCAATTACAAATGTTTTATAAATATTATAAAAGAATTATTTGAACAAGGCTTTTAAATTCATTTTGAGGTCTCTAAAAAACGCCACTGTTCTATTGTGACTGCTGCATTGTCATCACTGCATTGTTATTTGGGCATTTCAGCAGTGAGATGGACAAAAGTATCCAAGGTCTACCACAGATGAATGACAAAATAATCTACTTGGAGGCAAAAGCAAACTGGATAAATTTGAGTAGTAGTAAGTCATGATGTGATGTTTTTTATATCAGTTAGGAGATGGATGTGATGAAGCCCAATTTTCCCTCAACCCTATGTTTTCAAACTTAGTAAGTGGAGTGCTTGCAAAATAATAGGTGTACTGTCCAAATGTAGAGCAATGTGTGAAGTTTGCCTTTCAATCAATCTGGAAAACTATTTATTCAAGGGAGTCCAATGCCAAGAACATTGTATTACATAAGAAAGGCTATAATGCTTTATTTACAGTGGGGCTCCCATTTGCCTACTTAACTGTTTCCAATCAACTAAAGCGATAGTTGTTTTTCCTTCTGAATTCGTATACTCTCATCTAAACTGTGGACAACATTGTTTATACATATACTCATTAGAGATCGCTGCAAAAAGTTACAAATTATGTCGATCGAAAGAAAACATTTCCATACTATTTGCACCATAGTTCGTTTTGCATACAGATCTGATTCATCGTCGTCATCCTCACGCAAGCGTTGCGAGCGGATCAAGACATTTCTTTTTTGATCAAGTGATGTGAGCGAGTCAATCGAGGAATTTGTTTACCGGGAGACGCTTGTCTCCAGGTATATCTACTCATTGATCTCGTTCAATTTGGAGACGCATTACATTTTTTATTTTGAGTTGTCAACGACATAATACGATACGATACAACTTTATTTGTCAGTTTGCACTGAAATTCTTTTTGCATCCCTGGGCAGCGCATTAAGGATAGGAGGACATATACATACATGTAAGACATATAGCATCAATAGACAGACATGTAGACATACATGTAAGACATAAAGCATCAACAGACAAACATGAAACACGTACTCTAATAAGGTGTAGGCCTACTGCCATTAATAAGGTATAATGCAGAACAAGCCGTGGAAATATTTTTCCAAGCAACAAGGAGGACGCAAACGAAATTTGAGTAAGGAGGATAACTTTGGATAACTTTCGCTGAGATTGGCCTGCAAAGTGTAAGCATTAGTAATTTATTTTGATGTGCAATCTCTTGCTTGTACATGTGCTTGTATGTAAGTATGCACTGGTTTGACACACCACTGTCTTCCATCTGCATATATGGCGACGTTGTCACAGCTACATCTAGATAAATTTAGGGTGCAGTTTAATTCAAGCATTGTCAAAACCCTCCAGAAGTTTTCCTCAATCTCAACATCGTCAACAGATGATTTATACATCATATGTATACATCAGTGTATCCCTGACAGCAAGCGTTTAGAGAGATTTTTAGACGACGTCCCTAGACTCACGCCCATAAAGAAAATGGCTACAAGTCTAAAGGTTGTGATTGGCCTAGTTCTTCAAGTACTTAATGACGCTGAAGCAGCAGAGCCGGCATCCATTTGGAAAAGCTGACGCTGCTCATTTCCTCATGCTCAACCCTCGAGGTTGAAGCGAAAGCGTAAGCAGAAGAAGTAAGCAATAGCAATATGAAAATAGAATTGGAACGTAGCCCCAGGCTGCCTTTCAATTCTTTTTTGCTACTGCTTTTGCTTCTGCTTTGCTACAACCTTGAGGCTGTTTGTCTGATCTTTCTGTGTATTGTAAACTTACATCTGCATTCTTGATTCGTGGTTCTGTGAAGTTTCTTCTCTGATCTGCCACATTGCCTATTTATATTTGTTGTCCTTTACTTGGAAATTCCACTAAATAGTTTGCTTACCTTTAACCAAACCAGCAGTTTATCATTTGACAAATGTATCAGATGTCTATGTTTTTAATTAATTCAACTTATATAGCGCTTTTCAAGGTACTCAAAGACGCTTTACAGGGAAGGGGGGGACCTCACTAACCACCACCAGTGTGTAGCACCCACTTGGGTGATGCACGGCAGCCAATCTGCGCCAGAACGCTCACCACACACCAGCTTGAGGTGGAGAGTGAGGGAATGAATGAGTCAGCCAATTATACAGGAGGGATTATTAGGGGGCCAGATTGAATTAGCCTGGGTACTGACCGAGCGGCTGCGACCAGCCCAGCCTGGCTGCCGTGTCTGGGGGCATCTCGTCCACCGACACCTCAAAGTACCAGGACCCTTTCCGCACGCCATGGGACGCCCGCACCATGGAGTAGCCCTTCTCTCCGGTCACGGTTAGGCGGTCGTCAGAGATCTTCAACTGTGGAGCTGGAGGAATAAAAAAAACAAAAACATGATGAACACATGAACAACACGAGACCCAACCTTAGCAGCAGCATGACTGCTACAAGTCCACTGGCTCCCTACCTCTGTCGTGCAGCGCCAGCAGCACCCGCTCGTACAGACAGGCCCGGTACAGATCTCCAGGGATGGGCTTCCCCGCCCAGCAGTCCAGCTCCAGCTTCTCTGGGTCTGGGGCGTGGGGGTCCGGTTCGGCCAGGATGTAGCGGTAGCCGTCCTTGTTGAAGGGGTGCTCCAGCGGGTAGCCGTGCGGGGGCAGGCGCTGGGCCGAGAACAGAGGGTCGCTGTCGGGAAAGGGGGGGACGACAAGAGGGTTAAAGGCTGTTGTCTTTGGGGGCGGTTCGGTGGCTAACTTTGCTAGTGCGGTAACCATGTAGGCAGTACGCCTATCTCCCTTTGTTGCATTTACACACCAACCTCGTTTCATCTGCTTGATTGACCACAAATAGAATCCCTTACACATTGATATGAGATTGCCTTATGCAGTGGTGGTAATTGTTTCCTACCTGCCTTATGTAAGGGCTTGTAACAGACGGTGTTTCCTTGTTTCCTATCTGCCTTATGTAGGTAACAGATGGTGTTTCCTTGTTTCCTATCTGCCTTATGTAGGGGTTGGTAACAGATGGTGTGTCCTTACTTCCTACAGAGGATGTATCCTTGTTTCCTACAGAGGGTGTAACCTTGTCTCCTACAGAGGGTGTATCCTTGCTTCCCACAGAGGGTGTATCCTTGTCTCCTACAGCGGGTGTATCCTTGCTTCCCACAGAGGGTGTATCCTTGTCTCCTACAGCGGGTGTATCCTTGCTTCCCACAAAGGGTGCATCCTTGTCTCCTACAGATATTGTATCCTTGTTTCCTACAGAGGATGTATCCTTGTCTCCTACAGAGAGTGTATCCTTGCTTCCTACCTGCGTGTTCTCTTGGTGGCCCCTGCGGTCGCCCCCTCCTGCTGCTGCTGCTGCTTACGCTTGGCCCCTCGTCCTTTTCCGGGGCCAGGGGCCAAGGCACCTGGGGGCCACAACAACAACAACAACAACAGGTTTTGACACAACCGAACGCATTGGTAAAACACATCTCATAGATACGCATTCAGACCGACAGAGAGACAAGGAGACAGACGGATGCGAAAGAGAGACCTTCATGAGACAGTGGTGGGCACCATAACGGCATTGTTATTCTCGGCACGTGGCAGCAGAGACGACGACGTTACCGGCAAAACCCTAGGACTTCAGTTCTGTGGTCTCTTAGTATTCTTTGGCCTCATCTCGTAGCCCTGTACCCCACTCACTCTTTCATGCGTCAAGAGCTATTAGAAATGAGTTTGCTGCACAGCAAGCACAGGAGGAAGACAAGAGGAGCGGCGGGGCGTGGTTTGGCTGCCCATCAAGCAAAGGGTCAACATGAACTGACAGGAAGACAGTTAATATACAGCCTCTGTGTAAAAGCTCAAGAGGCTGTATATAAACGAACACAGTGACAGTTTATATACGGTGTCTTTCTAACATGAAAAGTCAGAAAGACGTACACAAACTAGCTGAAACTACACAAACTGACTGAAAGAAACTAAACCAACCAACATGACGGATGATACATGTCTGAAGGATGTTATACACAACCTAACTGAAATAAACTGTACACAACCTAACTGAAATAAACTGTACACAAACTAAAATGCACAAACTCAAAAAAGACATTGTGCACAAACCAACATGGACTATCAACATTGACTACCTGAAAGAGGCTGTGTACACACACTACCCTACCATGAACTAACTTACTAACTATGTACACTGAAATAAACTGAAATGTGCGTTGCTCTATTCATCTTCTGAAAATATTTCACACATTATCACCTTTCATAATTGAATAGCTATAAAGGACAACAATGGTAGAATTTTGTAGACCGGGGCCACCTTTGATCCAGAGACAGGTGTTGATCCAATAACAAGGAAGATTTCTGTAGACGGTCAAGCTCCAAGTACAATACATGTTCCAGACCAGGCCGATTCAAGTGTTAAGGCCCAGACCATCAGGTCATAGGTCTTTTTTAACTTCTTACATAGATCACGACACCCATGATCCTACACTTGAGAACCAACCTTAAAACCTCAACAATATTGTAGTAATTGCACAACTACTGCTTAAAAGGGTACGACAGGGGACTTGACAAGACAGTGTGAGACAGGGGAGAGGAGGGGAAGGAGGTGGCCAAATGGCACCAGACGACGCGTACCGACATCGTAGCGTGTGTCATTTGAGACAGGACTGAGGGGTTTTCAAAGCCTGCGAGCAGCAAGCAGAAGACAAGGGGACCGGGAGCAACAACAAGTCAACAGGAACATCATTGATCAATTAAATTAAAGGGGGCGGGGGAAGCAGGGCATAAGCACCAGACATATGCAGAGAGCAAACAAGGGGAGGTTACAGTGAGACTTGGATTGAGTTGCCCATAAGATCCCCAACACCGGTTTTTAACGTTAATAGTCATCGTTCTGGAGATATGAATGTTTTGAACCTCAGGGCCAACTTCCATCCAGAGGGGGATAAAAAATAACAAGACCACAAAAAAAAAAACGCCAAAATACCACATATTCACCTGAGAAAGCAGATCCACCTGGAAAACACAGAACTTCCATGATCAATCAGGTTTCATGTTGAACTCTATATACCTTTTGTAGATCTTTGGCCATTATCAATGATCTACAAAACACTTTCTTGTCACTCATCGTGTCAATATCAAAACTGGTTGATTGTTTTATTGGAAAGCCGGTCCCAGCCGGATCTTGCCAGGGCCTACCGTTGAGTCCAGCAGCGGTGGGGGCAGCGGTGGTCTGCTTCTGTGTGTCATAGGACGGCCCGATGGTTCCTAGGTCCTGCGTTCATGAAGACATCCATATGTATCAGAGCAATGCACATACATACACTCTTTCAAGCTGCTTTGTCACCATCAGGTGTCTTGTCACCTGATGGTGCCGATGTCTGATGAATTACTAATTGTACAGGATAACAGGGATATTCAGATCTTCATATTGGGGTTTTTCATGTCTTGTTCTTTGCATGTAATGCAGTAAAAACTGCCCCTCTGGGAATTACTTTTTACTGTTACTTTAGAGGATTAAATTTCAGTATGAATTCTAAACCATTACAGTTCATGTCGCACATATAAGCCAGGTACCTGGTCTAGCAGCCCAAACTTGGGGTACTCCTCCTCAGGGTCTTTGCTGCCTGGGTCCGGGTGCTCCTTCACTAGGAACACGTCCCGCTCTTTACTCTGGAAAAGACACAATATTTAGTCTTCTCAACATTTATTTACGATTATTTTTGTTATTATTATGTATTGTTGCTGATATGACCGCTTGAAATGAGAAGCGCCGCTCGAAGGCTGATGATCAATATGGAAAACCAAATCATTCAAAGGCTGAGATGGAGATAATAACAACTTATGCATTACCATTGTTTTCACAATGTTGTTTGGCCAGGTCAGCTTGCCTGGTCTCTGACGGGTGGTCATACACTCCCAGTTCTTATCGATAAACGGGATTATGTCCTACAAAAACAAAGAGGGGAAATGTATCTTTATAAATTCAAAGTAAACCGTCCCTATAATGCGCATCAAGGAAAAGGGTGAATGCTTGTTAAAGTAAATTAATCCAAGTTAACAAATGTAGGCTATTACTTAAAATAAATTATATTTCGTTTGGTACTATATCAAGCTTTGTCAAATACATTTAGACAAGAATATTGTGGTCTGAGTCTCCGCCCACCTTGTCTTTGGAGAACATGGTCTTCGGATGTTCCTCCTGGGTCCTAGATCTCCATGTTAGGTTGGCCAGTGCCGTCAGGCACATCTCCTTGAGGTCTACGACACAAAACACAGTACTCATTCATATTTCTCAGAAACAAGTATTCATCTGTGCAAGATATTTGGAAACTATTTTAGTTGCATTGAGTTGATAATGTTATCTGAAAGTGACTTGTCTCAACACTATCCTGTCTCAATTGTTTCAAGAGAAAAATAAAATATAAACAACACATCTAAAACCAGAAAGCCCTCATGTCAGAATTGCATTGGGTTACATGGATCGGATCACCAGATCTCAACACCTACTGGCTTGTTTCCTGAGGAAGTAGGTGTTGCCGCTGTGGTGACACACGTTGCAATGGAATACGTAGTTGGTCATGAAGGGCAGGCACGTCCTGTGGAGCAATGTCAAATGCAAGGTCAAGGCAAAAGTTTACCCTTTACAGTGCATGCCTGTTAACCGATCATCATTGGTAATTGGTGAACAAACAACTACGACTAAAATCACTATTTACTGATTAGTCATTTAGCAGACACTTTTATCCAAAAGCAACTTATAGTGGATACAGATACCTGTCATTAAGGAGCAGAAAGGATGTAAGGGCATCTTGCTCTTAGGCTGCGGACAAATGGAATCAAACCCTGAATTGTTCTGGCTTCTGAGTTGAACAACCTAGCCACTACACCATCCAATTCATATTAAGTAATTTAGCAGACTTACAGTGAATTTGTTTTTAGATACAGGTACTCAACCAGCAGGTAGGGGTTAGGGCATCTTGCTCAAGGAATGCCTACAAGTATAATGTGGACATTGGGGTCTGAAACCAGAACCTTTCAGCAGGGAGTCAAACACCCCACCCACTATCCTGCTCCTGAGGATTAATGTATTGATGAATTAAATCTACATACGCTGTGTCAATGGCGAACGTGTCCGCGGTGAACCACTTCATACACAGAGCACACTGGAGCTCCACCTCGCCCAGTTGTCTGCCGCTCTCCTCGTCCCCCGAAGCAGTCTGGGTATCGGCCGCCTCTGAGCCTTCCCCTCCTGTGTCCTGGAGGTCAATATAACATCAGAATAGATAATTGAACAAATAAATATCTGAGTAGTTCACAAAAAGTGAGTCTGACAAAGCTATTGCAAGGCTGATAATACTAAAAATAATAACAGCTACAAATATTTAATAAAAAAATAATTACATCTTAAGAAATATATATTATAATATTTGTAACATACATTTTAACATTAAGACAGGTAGTAAGCAATACGTTGATAATAGTCTTAACATTACCATGCCCTCTTTGCCGTTAGATGATTCTGTATCCATGCTTACTGGCACCTCACTAAATGAAGCATCGCTGCAGAAATACAATGTGGTGGATTAGGATAAACAGGCCTACATCATAACGCAATGATACAGCAGATACGTTCAAATCAATGATGCATGTGCGTATTAAGGCGTTGTTAGAAGGCGGTAGGTCTTAATAATAAAATGTGTTTGCATAAGTTATATCAAGATATCATAAATAGATTATAAATGATAATAACGTTAGCTGTCGACAATAAGCTTCATTCGCGTTCATTTCTACAGAAGAAAAAAAAACGAGAGAACTTAATGGGTCCAGTTTGTACAAATATGAGCTAGAATATGGCATCGGGCTACACGATTACTGTCGCCCTTTCTAGGGCTGAAAACATATACAATCATAAATAATGTAAACTGTTAGCATAATGACGGGCATCGTGAGTCCCAAACCGATTCCAACTTGTCAGTCTGTTGATGCTGAGAACGCGTCTTAATAGTGGTGGTTGTGTGAGCTGTTTTGTGATGTACTAAGGATACTATTAAAGAATATAATGGGTAACAACATACATTTGCATTGCAACTTGCCAACAAAGTCACTGTATGGTGCATGACATTGCTTTATTTAGTAAAGTTGCTGTCTGTATTATATGCATCTCCATACAAAGGAAGCTGTGTGAGTATGACTTGTCTGAGTGCCTCCTTGTCTGCTATTGCGATAGGCGGTTCCTATTAATACAATCGGACACTGCGTGGTATTTAATCAGCAGCGCAGTGTAATATCTAGATGAACAATAATAAGAGAGTAGTGTATTTTTCATTACAGAGAGACCTACCCCTCGCCAGACTCTAGTTCAACGGCTGCAGCATTGACCGCCTCTCCTTCCGACGCCATGTTTCTAAGCAATAGGATTACTTCAAGTATCGCGAGAGGAAGGGAGCGTTGGACAAAACCTTCCGGGTTGTGTTGACAAACGGAGCCTTGACCTCTGACCTCGAGCTAAAGCGTCATATACATTTTTTGAAATCCATTTATAGTTAGTTATTTTGGATATTTGATTTGTTTGCAATACAGCACTTACGTAACCATTGTTGTGGACAAAAATGGGGACAGCTCTAGATGAATCTGCATTGTGATGATTTAGGCTAAATTATCCCAATCATGTCACAAATGTAAAACATCCGTATAATCCTGTGAATGTGATTACCTCTTGGGGTTCAACAGTTTTGGAATTGAAAATATATTTTTTACATTATGATGCATTACAATATTCTCGCTATTGACTGTTGTACCTTGTGATACTCATTAGTCCACAAGAGGGCACTAGATTGTCTATAAACGTAACCAATATATAGACATTTCAGTCAAGTTTTAATAAAAATGTATCAATGATTCATTAAACAAAGTTAACCTCTAGGAAACGATTACAAGCATAGAAGTCCATGCAAGATCTAAATCCACCATATAATGGAATGTGAAATGTGAATGTCTCTGAAATAGCTTTTTTAAAAATCAGAATTCAAGTTTTATACTTTCATACATACTTTCTATGTCATACCTGGTTCCATAAATCTCACCGTATTCAGCTCATAGTCAAATCATCGACCTAAGGACAGACAGTCACAATGGAAACCAACATCTGAGATACAGGAGGAGAGCATGTATGGCTAACCACCCAGGCACCCCCTAGGGCTTCCTAGAAAGGCCTTTATTTTATGCCACCGCTAAGACTATAGAAACGTGGTCACCGTCCAAGGGAGGTACCCCCACAGGGGGGTTGAGCTGTAAAGGAATGAACTCTTTGTTCCGGCCTTTAGGTGATGCTCTACAGTGGTCTTTATGGTTCCCCTCTTTGGCATTTGTCTACCGTTACTGTGTAAGCGTTTCTTCTTGTGGCGATTTACATTTCTTTACGGATGTGTATTGCTTGTTGGCTATATGATCGAGAGTAATCGTAAATGCATTCAAAATACTGTTAAATACAAGTTTGTCTTTAAAAAAAGATATGCTTCACTTTAGTTTCCTACAACAGAGAAAGTCCACCCCACACGTGCCCACATCG
>OMKX01078430.1:0-10864 GCA_900302425.1 Brosme brosme
TGATCTTTGGGAGGGTGAAAACATTTCAAAATTAAAAAATACAACAATAAACCTGCTCTCTATTAGCCAAACTAAAATATGCAGCAGACAAAATAACGAATTTGCTTTGAAAACAAACACTCAGCATGGCTCTGCTGGGAGATAGAGACACAACTGTTTTTATAGAAAAAACAATCAAATAGTAGAAAGAAAAATGGTTCCGGCATAGCAACATACAGCTGATACAGAGGAAGCCCAACACATCCCGGCTAAATTGATGGGTTAACGAGCCAACAAGGTTAATGTGTTCTGTAATGGCATTCCCCAATAGCAATAACATGCAGATGCTAGAGCAAATTAGTCAAGTCTGGATTTAAATATGGTCCGTAATTATTTGCTCACTACCATAGACATTGGGTTATGCTCCATGTGGCTGATGCAGAGAGTTTCTGAACGAGTTAGAGTTATAACATCTAAAACACGGACGAGATCAGTAGGCAATGAATATAAAGTGCAGCTAATGATACCACCAAGCCATCCATTTCCGGCATTGCCCAACAGGCGATAAATAAATAATAACAGTAATTTCAGTGTGTAAACAGTTGCCGAGCGAGCGGAGAGACTTGAAAATGATCGAGCGCGCAGCTCATCGATGGAGATAAAACAGCAACCAGCAAATGCCGCTCAACCGCAATGCCATGAGGAATAAGCCGTCAGATTAAAACTAAAGATCATTAATTTACATACATTAGGATCTAATTCCAAGTTGCATTTTCAGAACTTTTCAACGCAGCCAGCTGGCGTTGTTGAGGAAGCACAAACAGATGGCACCGGCTTGCTAGGTGGGCCGCTCTGCCAATAAGCAAAGAGCCTTGCTAGCACCAATTCAAATACGGCAATGAAAAATGACACGTTCTGTAAAGCTATGCAATGCTATGTAAAGAAATACAGTAGAGTGGAAGAAATACAGGCCCAGTTACGTTGAGAAAAAAAGAAAGCGCACTCAGTACCATCCCATCCCAAGTGAACAACAAACAGGAACTCTATGGTGCATGACGGCGTATCAACACAGCCTGCCGCTAGCACCGGGGAGATGGGACGCTATAAATCGGCCCCATTTATTTGTTCCAACGCAGGCACATATTCTGACAGACTGAAGATAAAGAATTGCACATACAATTTAGGCTGTAAAAAAAGAGAAGCAACAAGTGACAGTCGTCCCGTTTTAAAGTTGAGCGCTTTGTGATAAAAACTTGCTGTGCGTAGGCGTTCACCGACATTGACAAAGAAGGCAGGAAAAATAAGAATGAAAAAAAAAACCTGAAACAACACAAGATTGGTTTTGGTGTCAGCGCTGTGCTCCTGTTTGGTCCTACACTGGAGTGTAAAGGCAAACAGCCAATGAGCTCTGGATTTTCCTGTCATCCATTAAATGGAGAAAAACTGCCAGTGCATTTGACACTCTAATACGTTTACTTTATTTATACATTTATCAACATACAAAAACGTTACAAGAAAGGACAATGACTTGAATGTGAGACAGTCAGAAGCACTCACTTTCAACCAACCCCCCTCTTGTCTTTTTGTTTATAATTAGGAAGGCGCAGCTCCGACTGGTCGACCCCTAAAGATTGCTGTTAGGCTGTTAGGCTGTTAGGCTGTTACCACACCACATAACTGAAAAAGACCTTCAGAGACTTGGATCCAGAAGCTATTCAAGGATGGACAAAACCAAAACATATGGCCCAGGGAAAATGTCCCGTGGCAGCTAGGACATGCAGGACTGACCGATGGAAGCATTTTAGCCAACCAATGTTGTAGTAGTGTATGAGTGCTAATGAATGCCAATACGTATTTAACAGTCAAAAAAGCCCTTACTTTCTGTGGGAATGTGTGGATACCAGATTATGTGAGCCGTCACATAATCTGGTATCCACATAGTCAGGCCAAATAAAGGAAACAAAACTAAAATTTGTCCCCTATACCCAGAAGCCTTCTACATAGGAAATCCCAAATTTCAAACATGTATTTGTCCAAAAAGTGCCAACAATGCACTTTGATTAGTTTTTAACAATAGGGCAATTTGAGCTGCCGTTCACCAGAGTCATCGGTTCTTTGTTGAATTCCAATTACTCTGATCGTATTATTTATATCCAACAAAAGCCCGTCGCTGATTGTGCATGCAGGGGAGACGGCACCAGCAGCAGGAGCACAATCCTGTGAAGAAAGAAAACGTCAAACTCGGAAGACATTTAACTGTTGGCGGACCAGGAGAGAGAACCTTCGGAGAGCATCATGAGCAGAACGGAGAGGGAAAAGAGCGACCTGCCGTACACACCGTCACGCAGCAGCGCATAACAGAACTTTAAACAAATCGTGCGCGTTGCTCGGGGCAACGGGAAAAACAGTAGGTTATTAACCTCCCTTCAGACCGCCGCTGCAGCTGCCAGCAGGACGGCGCTGGGCTGTGAAACTCTATTTACATGTTCTTTCCCCCCAGTTTAGAATGGATGGTCATTTCACACTTGAAGGCGTGCTGTGTTTCTCACCTAACATAAGTGGAAGGAGATAAAAGGTATGAATAAAGTGGGTGTCGAGCGGATCCTGGCCGCCCATTGCGAGTAGGAAGAAGACCGTGGCTGACTTATCAAGAGCAACTCATCCCAGTTCCCTGTGAAGAGTTTGTACGGACATGTTGATGGATATTAACTCATGAAGCAAACATTAGAGTTGGAAATATATGTATAAAAAATATATAAAAAATTTGAAAAACCACATGAGTATACACTACTGTATTGAGGTCAGCGTGCGTTAGTGTATGAGCCCGCATGGTTGATTATTCAGATATTCGTTTGTAAGGTGTTTCAATTTAAGTTCAATATGGCCTTTCCAAAATAAAAATAATAACTAACGTTTTTAGCAGGTATTTTGATGTTTAAACAAGGCCAAAATATACCAAAAATCTCTATCAACTAATTACAATGAGTTGTTAATTCGGACCGATGAGTGAATCGGAAAGACACTGGCATCCCTGCAGAAATCCTACGTTATATCGTAGTTTTGCCTTTAACACTATTGAAATAACACTCTAGAAAAGTTCTGCAGAGATGGTTTCCACTGGCTCCGGTTCAGGCAGGGTAAGATAGGCACTATGAATGGATTTTTTTTATCATATTAGAATATTTGTTTGTGTATTTGTTCAGAAAACTGGGCCAGCCCTAGTGTGCGTCACTTGTCAATATAAATGTGTCACAAATTATGTGTTGGTGTCCGAACGCAAGCTCTATTTATCCCTTGCTGCAGCTAGTCAGTGTGAAGGAATTTCACAGATGATGCAAAGTGCCTTCGCAGAGCGAGTGCAAGATACAAAAAGTGCCCTGTGAAACAAACAGAAGCTCAGCAAATGGAACCGATCATGGCCATCGAGACGCCGCTTCTCTGGCAGACTAGACTGCAGGTAGGGCTTTTTCAGCTGATCGCGGCGCTGAGGAGAAGGGGAGAAAGCGGTAATTCTCTATTGAACTGCATTCAGAGGCAACGTTGCAGAGGCAGTCGAAGGCCTGAATTAATAAATAATCAGGGCCTTTCACTTTCAGCAAGTGATTTTTTTCCAAGGCACACACTATCAGGGGTAGAGGCTGCCTGAAGCATGACTGCTATATTAAGGTGCTAAAAAGCTAGTCCAATTGAGTTATTATAACAAGCAATGGAAAGGGTTATGCTGATTGCTTTGCATTGGGGTTTAATGTTCAATTATCAATTGTTATAATAAATAATCCGTGTTTAAACAAATTAACACAATGCATGAGTGTCTACATAGTGGGAGGACAATTTGCAATCTGAATTGCCATGTTAGCTATTTGCCATGCGATATTTGGGAAAATGTAAAATTGAACAAATTTATATATGTAAACGCGTATATGTATACGTATTGGAATAATTGTGTGTGTGTATGCAATTTGTTTTATTCCATTTTTAGTAGAGCCCGATGATACTGCATTTTAGGGGCCGATGCCGATACCGATATCAGGGAGTAAAAAAATGACATATCGATATATCGGCCGATATATAAAATATAGGTATATCGGCCATTATTTGATATATATATTGTGGTATCTTGGGGGTGGAGCAGCTCCTTGGGATTCACTGCTCACCCTCCAGCAATGCTTCAGGCCACAGACACATCGCATTAAAATCATGAGCTAAAAGGAACCAATTAACTGTATGGGGAAGAGCTACTGACCTTCTCGCAGAACATGATGTAAAACTGTTAGTGTTGGGAGTGTTTACGTGGATGTGCTCAGGAAAAGCATTTAGAGGTTCAACCACCCCAGTAGAGGATTTATACAGAGGTAATAACGTTTATAAAGTTTTCATGTCGGCAAACATATACGCCGATACCGATATAGTGATAGGCCAATATCGGCCGATAAAATCGGCCAACCGATATA
The DNA here is from genome assembly GCA_900302425.1 of Brosme brosme. Lineage (NCBI taxonomy): Eukaryota > Metazoa > Chordata > Actinopteri > Gadiformes > Lotidae > Brosme > Brosme brosme. Next base: position 4,431 of record OMKX01078430.1, read on the forward strand.
TCGGTCGGGCTCTAATTTTTTGTAACAGGCTATTATTGAGCGTCATGCATTCTTTTTCGAGCGAGGACGTCAGAGAGCACTGGGCCAACGGTCCTTCTAGTCTGACTATAGGTACTGGAAAATATATTTATTTCCCCAAAAGTCTGTATACCTTTAAGCAAATATATCTATCAACATGTTTGCCTGAGAATACAAAAACTATATGCTCAAAGCACGATGGAAACCTATTTGCATTTTAGCCTACTAAGTCAAAAAAAGCTTTATTGGATGAATGTAACTAATCTCTAGTCATTGTTGAAAACTGATATAACAAAAAAAAAACACTCCAGGGTGTCCCATTATTGGAAAATAATGTGCACCGTAGGGTAGCGCTTGACACCCCCTTGCAGCCCATCAAGGTTTATTCCTTACTTAACAATTCAACAATAAGTAGGAGTGACCCACTGAAATACACCAAAGAAAATAGACTGATTAGAAAGGTATTTTTTATCTACCATGTTTGCCATCCCTTAGTCTTTTAAATGCAAATGCATCCACTTTTATAAGCTACTTTGGTCACATGTGCTTGCGTGCTTCCGGTTACTTCTCTTACTATTGACATATGTGCTCCTCGACCTTAGTGTTATGAGATGAATAGAATGAATATAAGACCAAGAAACACTTTGTTCGTCAAACCAGATAAGCTATCTGAATCAAGATCGAGTAATTAAGATCGAGAACAAATGTATTATTCAAAAACATGCACTTTTGTTAAAGACTAAGAAAAGAACGGTCATAATGAATAACAGATGAGTGTGACATAATACAATATAGGTTGAGTTTATTAGCATTTGCAGAACCAGCGAGGCTGAGGCACACTGGATTCATCGAGGGAAAAAAACCACTGAGCTGCTGTGTGCACTATGTTTAGCAACACAGCGAAGCCCCGGCATTCAACAGACTAAATGAGCCTAGGTTGTTATTGATTAGTAATTACATGCTGTGGCAAGAAAGGAGACACAGAGAATCCTAATGTGTATTAGTTGAGCAGCACCAACGCAATCTCTCTGGTAGCCTTTGCAGAATGCTGATGGCTAGGAGGAGACAGGGCAGAGTTTAATAATACCCTACAAACCAAGTTCACAGACCGGAGCCAAAGAGTATGATCACTTGAAAGAAATCGGGCAAAACCAACCTCCTAACAACCATAAGGAGGATGGACCCACAACCAGTAATTACTAACACAGGCACCTGTGCAAAAAGGCCCATCTCATCTGACTTTATTTTGTTTTGCAATATCCTCAAATGAAGTGAGGTGACGTTTGGGGAAAAGGGGGTGGGGGTCTGCTCCGAAACATCAGGTTACGGATAGAATTTGGTAAAAACAAACCTAGGGAGACTAGAGAGAGAGAGAACTAGGTGGTCTTTCAAGGAAAGCAAGCAAGTCCATTTAGGAATCTGCCTTGGGTCTTTTACGGTGTTACAAGAACAGCTCTTAGAAGCTCTATGGCTGACTTTTTTTTTGATCTGATAAATTATTCACAAAAGGAACACACTGCAGGCATTAAATCCTCCAAAGATATAAGCCATCTCCCTAAAGAGTGGTAAGGAAACAAACATGTGGATGTAATGTTTTGGGAGTATTTAGTGATGGGGAAAAGTGTTGGTGGACTGCCAGAGGAAGGTACAAACAGTAATAGTTGGCACATTGATTGCACAAAAATGTAATTGTGATATTTTGGACAGAAGAGAGAAATGTCTACAAATATATGTCCTCTGGGCCTAGTAATTACTTTGTTCTTGCTCTGACGACAAATATGAGATTAACTCAATAGGCTTTAGGCATTATCTTAATAGTATAGTCAGATTAGTTATTCTACACTATAATAAGGAGCAATACATGACTCAGAGACTAACTGCTATTGGTTCATTTGGGCTTTTTTTTTAATTTCTATAAATGAGGACAGTAAGCACATGAGTTGACTAATGCATGTGGTTAAAATCTAGGCAACAACATGACAAATTCAGTGTCCATGTGCATTTCTTTTCTTTAGTTCCTTTCAGGCAAAACAGACCATTTTACCTTGGGTGAGATGCGGTATAATTCCTCTAGTTACACTTAATCCCATTGCCAGATACAGTGTTTTATAAATGACTGGGAAAGGCAGGAAAGGGACACAATTGTGCCAGGTGAACACATCATATTGTGAGGTCCCTGCCAATGGGCCTTACACACCCAGCGGCCGTCTTAGTTCGAAATGGAAGCTGGCTGTGGAAACTGGGGAAGCAGATTCCACATACTGTTCATTGCCAAGTGCTGGTAACAGCAGGAACAGATCAAGGCTGTTCATTACTAGATTATGGCCATGCCCAGTCAGTGCTGAGATTAGCCTACTCAGCCATTCTTGAGCTGTTTATTAATTTATGGTCCATATTTCTTTCAAGATTTTTGCGGATTCATAATAACCTCAGCATGAATTGTAGTGCGTACTTTTAACCTTTTAATTTTATGTACACAGGGGCTTTAAGAAAGCCATTAGAAAACACCTTCACACTTAACCAGACCCTCAAAATAGTGCACAGGAAAGGAGCAATGGCTCAAAGACGAGGAGCAAATGTGCTAAATTACTTAAGGTTAGAGGGGGGAAATGATTTATCGATTGCCGTAAAATGTATAATGAGGTTTTTAAACGTGGTTAACAGACAGATTACCATCAGCACATGGTGGCTACATATTCCGAATTAGCAGTTAAAAAGACTACGGTATATTACACATTTGTGGCAAGAAACTTTTTCTTGCAAATAGGATCTTTGAAATGCAAAATAACATATCTTAAACAGCCCTTGCAGATTTAGATGGATCATATATACAAAGTCAGACCAAACACCAATGAGTCTGATGGCTCTTGCCCACTGCCTGGTATACTTTGTTTTATATGCAAATAGATAGTAACCCCTCATCATCAGGGTTGTTAAAGCCACGCAGCAATAAACTTCTTTGACGTCATATTCAACGCGGCATGCAAAGTAAACATAGAAACATTATCTGATGCATCAAATGGTGACATTTTAAATAAAATAAATAAAGAATTCACGATGCGAATGTGCAGCATTTTCCAAAAAGAATCACGCCAGTGTAAAAGACAGATGGATTCAACCCTCAACCTCAAATAAACTACTGAAGATGAGCTTCTTCTCTGTCCTTTCACCAAATATCCTATGTACATAGTGGATTACATTAATTATATATATATTAAAATTATAATGGAGTTTCACTGTTTAATTCAAGTGTAAAACAGTGTAGCGAATGGCAGTTTGCCGATAAGGGGGATTATGATAAGTGGGTGTGTATTGGTGTGCATATTGAGCATTCTTAAATCCAGTCATGTTTTGGAGACATTCGGTTTTTGAGGTTGTTTCCCTGTGTTCGATACCTAAATGAGGCTTTCACTTTCTGAGAAAGTTTGTATCCAAAATAAAACGGTTGTGATACAACTGCAAAAAAAAAGCACCAAAGAAAAAAGAAAAACAACCTATTTTCTGGTACTGCAGTTCAAGTTAACTTTGGATTGTAGCACCGACTGCCTTCGAGATATAGTTTACCTCTATGGGATGGGTTGAGAAACATAAATAGGCTGTTACCTCCGCCATTTCCTACAACAAGTACAGTGACCATGGTGACTATGACAAAGATACCGGAATGTTTTTGTTGAAACTGATTTATTCGCAGACTAGAACCGTCAAAAGGCGTCCTTGGTGCGCTTAAAAAAAGTCTGACTCCTATTTTGCAGTCAATATTTTTCCACAACATTTGTCCAATGACAATGAAAACAACAATTGAGGGGGTGCAGTAAGGGGCACCTATGAGATATGTAAAATATATGTAAGTAAAACAAATAGCATTTGGTCCCCCAACAAAATTTCTAATTCTATTCTATTTTTACTTTTGCATGGCTGATTGCAGTGGGGCTAGTAATCCAGCGGTGGCACTAACCCACAGCTGGATGCATTTAGGGGAAACACTGAAGCATCCCAAACACAGCCAACAAGCGCTAGGGATGTGAATCTGGTGTGATCGATTCAAAACTATTACTGAGTCAAAAATGTATTCTCAATTTAGTACATAGGGGTTCTTATATCCGGATCTGCCACTGAAAGGCGTGGGGGCAAATTATGGCATGAAAGTAGTCGGGGTGACCTCGAATCTTCGATAGAAAGACACTAATTTCGTCCTTTTCTTTAATAGTCGAATCACCGTGTCGGAAAATCGTGCATGTGTTAACAGAGGGACGTTCCACTGGGACGATGGGGGGTGCTATATGAGTGATACCACAGCATTGCTTGTCTTCTAGAAGGAAAGCCTAAGTTATACAAGTTTTTCTGTGGGGGTGGCGTTTGACTCAGTATTCTGTGCGCAACTTGCTGTGTTATTTTTTGCACTCAATAAATATCCATATTGTTCGTCTGATAAGCACTTTGTGTAATGGCAGTGGCACTATCCAATTATTTTATAAGTAGAGAACTATCTAGACCGTTAGTCTAGAAGCATACACAATATCAGGAATAAGAACTGAAGTCTTGCAGCAATTCAAAACTATTAAAGATTATCTAAAAATACAGCAGCTATCATATCGTACTACTCACTCTGGTTAAAATGATTTTCTCAGTCACTACTCTGTAGCGCATCTTCGCTATTCTGCTTAATTGAATGGTACCACATTTATTACATATGCTGAAACGCATCATTCCCATGCATTTAAAAATGTTATCTGTCAAACACTTCTACAATCTCTTTATCAATGCGGGATTTGTCGTGATCGGATGTGAATGCCGTGCGGAATCAGTCAGAACGGAGCCCTCTGTCTCCACCGAGACCAGCCACTGTTTGAGGTTATCATGTATTATATTAATTACGGTATATTATATTAGCCTATATTATAATGTACAAGGCTTATAGTAGCCTATATTTTGTCAAATTGAATGCAGATCACATGAACGGACGCGCACATTGTTGTTATATGATGAAAAGTTAATTTGTTTGGAGAGGAATTTGGTGATTGGGTGGAGGAGCTGCACCTCGCCTATAGACCATTATGGGAAACCCTGATAAGCTAATTGATTATTTTCAAGCGCTTAAACCACGGAAAAGTCACAAAACATTAGGCATCATTGAGGCGCATATAATAAATATATCGATTCGAAGATCAATCGACGATGGGTCTGGCCTGATGAATCAGATTCAACTCAATCCATCTTAATCGAGGACACCACTAGAAAGACAAGAAAATATTTTAAACGATTATGTCGGTTTTATATATGAAAAAGTGACATCAACTGATCGCAATAATGTAAACACACAAAGGCAAACGTAAGACGAAAGCAAAAATATATATTTCGATTTTTGGAAGTTGTAAATCGATTCCGAATCATGAATCACGAAGATAAGCATCGCGATTCTTCTGTGACTCCATTTTTTCCCCCACCCCTAAGAAGCTCAAACCATAACAATGATTAACGGCCTCATCATTATCGGCTGATTTCTCTGTTTTAAGTTGCTCTCAAAGAAACGGCACGCTTGTGTGCTGCTTCAGTTCGATCCAGAGAAGCACTTCACAACACAATGCACACAGCTTTACAACTAGCTAACACCTACTGGCTTGTCGTGTTAGGGAAGTCCATTAGCATGCATGCATGCACCATGGAATACATCGTCTTATCCACCTGCTGGTTAACTTCAGGCTGCCTTGCAGCCTGAGACAGCATGCTCTACAACTGTTAAGAGACTCATCTTCAGAGGCTACAAGTTAGCAGAAGGACCCCATTGCAATCCTCTGTAGAAACTGCATTTCTGGGTTTATTTCCACACACCCTGCCCCCTGTTGTGATACATCAGCCTGGGCAAACGAAAGCCAGCTACCCATAATCCTCAGCGGCTCGGGAAAATCACCCGTCTTTAGGCAAGCGTCAACCTGCTGTGAGGGCATACGGCGCTCTGAGATAAAGATCCGTCGCCATTTTGAGATGATCCCCAGAAATGAGACCATAAAACAGGACATTAGAAAAACACAGATGTGGACAATTAAGTAGTCTACGGAACAGCTTTTCCTGGGCGACGTCGTTAGCATGGTCTACGTGAGCGTAACGGCTTAGCTGGCGTGAAGTCACCGAGGAGCTGGCAGACACAAAAAAGCTTGTAAGATCTCGACGGCTCATTGGTTAACATGTTTTCAGAATTTGACTGGGAGCGCAATGATGTTGCGGTCATGAGGAGACCACGGATGTTAAAAAGAAGATCACGCGGACGGCAAGTTACATCATAGCATAAAGCATAAAGGTAGCGTTGCCCCCTAACGCTTCCGTATCTGTGAGGTGGAATTTCACTGCAAGTCGGGTATTGCTCTCCTGGGGAGGGTCTGGGAATTTAACGCCAGGTCAAAGTAATTATACAGTCTTGT
>OMKX01078431.1:0-10874 GCA_900302425.1 Brosme brosme
CCCCGGCCCCACTTCCCCCTCAAGCCTCTACAGGAGCACCCGGACAGAGAGGGGAGGACAGCAGCTCCTGCTCTGGCTCGGATAGCCCCGTAGACTCCGTCTCTAGCGAGGAGGAGGAGGAGGAGGAGGAGGAAGAGGAGGAGGAAGAGGAGGAGGAGGAGGAAGTGGAGGTGGAGGAGGAGGAGGAGGAGGAGGAGATACTTAGTGATGGGCTTGCACAAGGTGATCTACAGCAGGGTCTCCTATTGGGTTCTGAAGAAATGTTTGATAAGGCTGTACGAGGTCCTGGAGAACATAATATGGGGTTGGAGCAAGTCTGTCTGGTCCTGGGGAGAGAGGGTTCTGATTCTGGAACTCGGCAAGAGGCAGAGGAGGGTAACCTTGGTGTTGGGGAAGCCAGTAAAGAACAGATAGAATCAGAGGTAGTTTTTGCTTCAGAAGTTGAGAATATGAATGAAAGACTGGAAGAATTGGTTGTAGAGCCTGATGAATTGAAGGAACAGCTGAAGGAACGCCCCAAACCAGCAGATGCCGCTTCCACACTGCAGGAGAATGACTGTACACCAACGAATAGTTTAGAGCTAGGGCATTTTACTTTGGCCGGTTTTGTTGAGACTGTCCAGTCTGGGAATGCTGGCTGCAAGATGGAAAACATGATGGCTGAGAGTGGACAAAACATGGTCTTTATTCAGGTCAGTTGTGTCTGGCTGGACTTTCATCTTCATCATTACCGTCCTTCTTGTCTTCCTCACTGCCCTGGCTCCGGCATTCTTCATCCACCTGCTGAAACGGCACCTTGTCCTCTTCCAATTTTGTTCTTTGTTTTGCTGAAACACTTTGGCCGACACCGCTTCACCACTTTCCACTGTGTGAAGTGTTTTCACGTTTTTAGAAAAGCAATGGAGTGTGAGTGGGTCATTCCAATTCATCAAATTAAAGACTGCCGACATCAGATTATCTGTCTTTCTGTTTCTGTTGGCATCTTTCTTCTCTCCTCCTAGTCATTCTCTTACTGTTTTTTCTCCTGATCACTGTCATTCATCCATTTGCTGTCTATCTTAAACCGCTAACCACTCCTCGCTCATGCTTCTCCATCTTGTCAATCTCCTTTTCAATTCCAATCTCCTTCCCCTACCCACGCTTCATTTCCTCCAACAATCCCCCTCTGTCTCTCCTTCTGTCTCGTTCCATCCGTCACACTGTCCATTCCTCCATCTTTCTGCAGGCTGTCATCCTGCTCTTTTATCTGTTGGCCTTCCTGCTCATCCTACAAAGAATATGGTCTTACTTCGGCTGCTTCGTGTTTACATAACCCCACCCCAGGAGACTCATCCACCTACGGTGTCGCACAGCCAAGGTACACTGGCATGCATGTGTGGACCAAGGGCTGATGACTGGATGCATGTATTCTAAACAGAGATGTGACTTTGGAGCTAAAAATAGGCACTTCCCTTTGGTCACTTTGATCCAGGCTAAAAGTGTCATGAAGACATAGTGCTAGGTTTACATGCTTCTTTTCAATTGGAATTCCTGTTTTGGGTGTTTCGGCTTTTCGTCCCACTAAATAGACCCTACTTAGTGTGGCATAAAGTCTTACTGGTGCTAATCTCAGCTCCCCTGGAAAAATCAAGTTTTGTTATTTTTCTTAAATTAATTTAACCACTTTTATTTAGGCCTCATCCAAACTGTTTGGGGGCTGATCGTTTGAATGAAAACAGTGTCTGAAAGGAGTCTAAGGACATATTACATATAACCCATAGATGTATAAGATATAACCCTATCAAGTTATTAACCTCCCGGGTGTCCCCCTATCCCCTAGCGAGCCTACGTAATAAACCATTGCAGATGTAAACAAATGTAAATCTTACTTTGGGCCAGGCCCCATAAAGGTCAAACCCTAGAATCACTCCAGGTTTGTGATACCTGCTGGAAAGGTCTAGCTCACCATCATGTGATTTTGAGGTTTCACACTCTTGAAAATGCCACCAAACCAAGAACCATGCACGTTCTTCAGCATGCTACCAAACGTGTTTATATTCAACCTGAATGACTAATGTGTGGGAATGTAAATCATTAGTTCAGCTGTCAATATTTGTATTTTTTCCCCCAATGGCATATTTCTGAAATATAGCATTATAGAACACATGGGATCTGATATGTAGAATGTAGACTACATCAAATGGACTACATCAAATGTATATTTAGTAATACACAAATTATCTTTCTATAAATCAATTTTGAAGTCCATCTTTTAAGGTAGTGCAGCTAAATTAACTTTGCTTGTAGTTTGATTGGTACAATATATGTAGTTGAATTGGAGCGGGAACATAAACACTTCCAGTGCAGTTATTTATATACCGACATACATGGGAGGTCATATGGTGTGCTGTCCTTCTCTCTAGTGTGCTGTCTCTCTCTATACTGTGCTGTCTCTCTCTCTAGTGAGCTGTCTCTCTCTAATGAGCTGTGTATTTCTCTCTATTTCTTTCTCTCTCTCTGGGCTGTCTCTCTCTCTCTTTCTCTTTTTCATGTGATTTACTGTCTCTCTCTAGTGTGCTATCTCTCTATATGTTTTACTGTCTCTCTCTCTGTCGTGCTGTCTCTCTCCTCTCCAGGCGAGGACTGAGGCTGGGACTCCTGCTCAGGCAGTCTCTCCCATCTCCTACTCTTCCTCTTCCACGCTGAATTACCCATCTCACAGACCTGCTCTCACCTTCTCCTGGCTGAAGCCACTCTGCAAGAGGATATAGGGCTACAACTGGAGCTTATCGGTGTCGATAAGGGCGGTGCATGAGCAAGTGTACAGTCTGATGATATGATGTGTATCACAACACTGCATACGGGTCATCATTCAATTTCCAACAAATGTGACACCATTATGCTAATTTAAGCTTTGCTGCCATGAATTCGGATTTCACTTTATTCAAAATAAATGTATTAACAAGTACAGTCAGTAATTTCACATGGGAAAACCAACAATTCCACTATCCATAAGATAGAGGATTTTGAAAATATATTCGGTTCTGAAAAATTGAATATGTTACATGTACATAACAAAGGAGTAAGTTAAGTGAGTAAGTTCCTTTCAGGAAATTAAAGCGAATTATTCCACTGTCAATTAATTCAAGCTTCTACATTGATTACTACATGCAGTGAACTCAAGTTTTGTGTAGATGGTACATTTTATACAGTGAGTTTTTGGACACTTTTAACAAATCATGAAGCGGTGTTAATTTCTAGTGTGAGATACAATCAGATAGGACTGTTTTTTGAAGACACATAATATATATAATTGGCCCCATACATTCATTTTACCTCAAATGTGATTGTGATTCATGTCTGTTTGATTTCAAACAAGTGACCACTGACATGACTATCTTGATGTTGGCATATATTGTTTAGTATGTTTATATTGTATCCAAGATACATAAATCACTTCACAAACTAAATAAAATAAAATAGAATCACCTATACAAATGTCGCTCTCTCGATCTCTCACTTTCTGCGTCTCTGTTTGTGTGTAGCAAATATGTTGATAGTTGTCTCCGTTAACGTCACACTTTCACGGCGGAAATAGGAAATCTAAAATCTGGTTCCATCATCATAAAACGCGTCTCAATTTATATAACTTTGTCTACAGAATAAAAAAAATGCTCGTTCATGTTCACGCACTTCAAATGTACACCGATGCGAAATAGAGCGTTCAAAAAGTGAAAAAAACTTTTAAATTATATAATGTCCTTAATCACTACCATTGCTAATATGCCCCGGAAAGCATATAGATTTAAACATTTACTCTGAAAACATCAAACCGGAAATGGTTGTCATATTTTGGGCAGCATCACGCCCTTATCTCATAGCTGAGCTGGCTGTTTTTAGTGCACTTGCTGTTCCAACCTCTTGACGTCTTTGCCTTAGCGGTACCGGTGACTTAAAACGAATATTTACAGACAAGTAGTGGAGAGCCCACTCCTTCTCACCATACATTTAAAAGCTAACGTCAAAGTTTAAAACTTTGCCTCTTCGACGCCATGGATCCCACCAGCCAAGGTAAAGAAATACAGCCTTTTAGCTAATAATAGCTAGCCAATCCACAATGCTAGCTTGGCTTGCTGCTACAACTAACAATTAACGTATATACTTTGTTAAAATAAAATAGATTAGGGATATACAGAGCTTTGTAAATGTAATAATTAGGATTTAGGTCGTGGCCCTCTGAAGCTTTATGAGGCTATTTATGATATAGACAAACAAACTTGATTTGTCGTGACATATCAAGTTCGTCATTTACTTTACGTGAACTTGGTTTTAATATGTGTTGTGGATCCACCCCGCGTAACAAGGGCCTGGCGTCACAAGAAGCTCTGTTAGTCAATGTCAGGACAAGAGTATCGTGTTGTTGTCATCATTCACTCTGTTAATAGGCCAGGAGTGCAGAGTTACAGAATCATGTGTTAAATGCTGTCAATGCCTGGGAAATTTCCAATGCTTGAAGTGACTTGTTTGGTGTTTTTTTGTTCCTTTCGTGTTGAGAAGGTTCAGTAAACAAATGGTTTCAAGAGTGACTTGACTTAAAGAGTATGGGAGCATATATGTAACTGACTTGTCCGATAGTTTGCTTTGGTGCTGCTGAAAAGAGGATCATTGAGGTTGTCATGTTAAATATTACAGATATGTATGCAACCATGAGATTAATCGATAAATAGATGCAACCAAAGTAACTGCTACAATACAAGTTGCTATGTGTGACACATTTCATGAAGGTAATTGCAAAGGCATATTTGTCTTCAACTCTAATGAGTTGCCACGATGACGGCATATTACATTTCCTTTACCTCAGCAGAACGTTCCAAGATATAGGGCCTATCTCTGCTATAGGGGCTTGGGGATTTGAGCTACTTTGCCATGCCATGTATATGACATCATTAAATAAGGCTTTTTCTGTCTTGACAAATTCATATATTTAGAAAACGTATATTGCAGTTGTATAATGCAGGCTTGGAACCAGCATCTTTGCCTGCAAACTGCATCCTGACATGACAATATGGTCCCTCTGCCCATATGCTAGTGATGTCTTTACCCTAGCCGGGTTCCTGAGGTGAAGGCGACTAGGGTTAGAAAGGCAGTAAACCAAAGTATAGATGGCCCTGGTATCATTATTATTCAACACCAGACATTATAAGAGATGCCACTGCTATGTGGATGAGCAAATGTCCTGATGCCATTTGTGTATACCTAGGAGGTGTGGTTGCCAGCCAACCCCTTAACGGATATCATCTCTCTGTTTACCACACCTCCAACACTGCCTTCTTGAGCTCATGCGGAAGAAATGATGGAATATCATCCAATTAATTAATGATGTCATTACTTGTAAGACTTTCACATGATCTGTCACATTAATATATTCTATTTCACCATGCCTTACACTTGTTTGATGTACATGTCCTATGTTGTTGCATGTTCACTTTGTACCAAGGCCTTAACTTTCCCTATATCTCTTGTACAAAGACTATTCAATTAGTCTTTGTTCTCATCAGGGGAGAAATTGAAGATTGTGTCTATTCACTAAAGAAAGTTGTAATGGTGGCATAGGATCTCTCCTTTGAGAAGTCAACCATTTTCTTCAGTTAACTGAGACCATGTTTGCACAGGAGCTCTGTCGAAGTTCAGCCTGGTTTCAGAGCTGGACTGTTGCACGTATAGATTTGTTTTTGACATGACATGGCGTCTTTTGATTGTTCCTATGTAGTCAATAGACCTAATGCTTGGTTCCAAGATAGGCTTACGATCCATTCAATCTATACAGGATTTTGTGTCAACTCAACAGCTTGCAACATTTGTTTTCTAGACCAAATATTTTCTCTCTAGCCAATGACACCAGATAACTCTATACGTCACTAGTGTCATTTACAACGGGCACCTAGACCTCTGCAACCAACCAATATCATATTCAATCATTATTAAAAAACGTGGGTACAAGACGCATTTCGGGTGTGGCCATTCCCAGATCGCACTCTGAGGTTGGCTGGCTCACATCGTGGACACAATCCGGGAACAATAGAAAGAAAACTGGCTACATCATTAACTCTGGGGTTAGGCTTAGGGTAAAAGGTTTGTATTGAATCACAAAAATCTGATTGAAATGGCAATTGTAAGCCTTTTGTTTCCTTAAACCTATTGGCATATAATAGCAGAAGGAAATAATGAAGTAACCCATTAACAAAAATGGCCAGTTCTGTAATTTGTCTTCCGCCTTCGAGAGTGTTTCCTTTGTTACTTGGCGAACGTATAAGAGTGGTCGGTGTAATATTACTGTGAGGTACTCTGTTCACCACTCACTAATGGATACGTTCTCTTACCTTCTCCTGCCATCACCACTTTGTCTGTGCATGTCTGTTTGTGGTAATGCCTTTTTATCACCGTCAGGCTAATTGTACACTCTTATTCTGCTCGCTCTTTCTATATTAAGCTCCATCTTACTACTTGTTTTCTCCCAATTTCTCTCACATTTTTTTTTTTACCTCTACTCTTTATCTCGTTTCTCATATTTCGATCCAAACTTTTCTCTTCTTCAGATATCAACCTGAACTCCCCCAACAAGGGCCTTGTGGTGGATCAACCAGAGAGTATGTCTGAACTGCCAGTAGAGGGGGCTGTGGGCAACTCTGCCAACCCACTGCCCCCTGGCCTGACGGAGGAGGAGGCGGTGGATCTCCAGATTGAGCTCATCAAGGTAGGCCGTCTGAGTCATCAAGCTCTACCGAGCACTGCCCATCCCTTTTTTTTCCTGTGTTTCCTCCCAGTTAGTTTCCAACAGCTAGTACACTGTTTCCTTTAAAGCAAATAAGGAAGTAACACGTTGAGTGAGGATCTCAGTGGTCACTTTCTTGTTATCTGTAAAATGTGTGTTATCATTGAAAATGTATACGTGATAAAAACTAATTAGGATTGCGTGTTATTTCTGTTCGGTGGCGTGTTTTTCTTGATTGGCAGGTTGTGCTGGTGTGGAGCTTTCAGCTCTGCCCCGGTTTCACTTGTTCCTGTTTGGTCCCTTACAATACCAGTACACCAGCCTTCTAATGACGCCTTACCCCTCCACCACCCTAACCTCTCCTACCTCCACCACACTCCCTCCTCCACCACCCTTTCTTGTGTCTGTGTGGTCGTCAGGTGGAGGAGGAGATCAGCACTCTGAGGCAGGTGTTGTCGGCTAAAGAGAGACACGCTGCCGAGCTGAAGAGGAAGCTGGGCCTGAACCCGCTCAATGAGCTGAAGCAGAACCTCACCAAGGGCTGGCAAGACGTCCAGGCGTCCAATGCGTACGTAGCCCGCCACACGGCCCTCTTTGGAGCAGCCTTAATGCTTAGCATTCAGAAAGGATTGTTTTTGATCAGCAGGTGTGTCGCAGACTCTCGTTGTTATAGGCTAAGAGTCACCACGGCGGAATCTGGTCATTTGGAGCTTTTTCCAAAACATCTGGGTCAACTAATTGACACAAATTGATCTTCTGCTCAAAGGAAATGTCAGTCAGTCTGTGACTTTAAGTATTTTCATATTTTGGGTACGGGTCGTTTCCTGTACTGACTATACATTGGAAAACCGCTGTAGCTGGTGTTAAGCAGCACTGCCATTGGGGAGTACCCTATCAGAGACGAAATTATAATTGACTAATCCTTTAATCAGTATGTGTGTACTAGAAATAAAAGTAGAATCAAGGTTAAAGACGAGGATCAATCGATGATCAAATTGTCTCAACACATGTGCATCACTACATTTGACTCGGTGGTGGGCTAGGGTGAGTACATTATGCAATCCAACAGTTAACTTTGGCAAGAAAGTGTTTGTTGAAGGTACGAACAGGACCACACAAAAATATAGTATTCATTATAAACTGTTTATTTATCCCTTTTCCACAGTTTATTTTATTATTTAATCACAACCATTTCATTCATTGTTCATGCAAAGGTACAGTGATAAGCACTATTATTCAAACTTTGTTTGGCCCCAGTATTTGAAAGCATAAAACAACCCAAATAGGATTATTTGCCCAGAAAATTAGTCTGTTATCTAAGCGCCACATGGCTTGTTGAGTGTGTCCCTCCCCATCTGTTTGTAGCTATGTGAACACCACAGAGAAACTAAGCAACTGGAACCAAAGATTGACCGGCTCAGATCTGTGAGTGTGTTTGTGTGTTGTTTGCAGCTTGCCCACCCTGTATGTATGTGTGTCTGTGCATGTGTGCTGCTACCTCCTAGTGTTACTTTATGGCCTCTAACCCATAAGCACACACACTGCGACGAGCAGAATATAAGAGGTTTTCCTCTCCAAGGTCTCATTTCTACTCTTCCACTCTTTCCCTTGCTCCCCCTCGCTCTCACCTTATCTCTATGTTTGAGCTCTCCTCTCCTCCTGGGATTGGTATTTAACAGGCTTCTTACAGGGATATGAGTCCTCGGTCTAGTCTCCTTCTCAAGGCCTCATTCATGCCCAGGGCCTCTAAACCAACACAGAGTTGTTGACATTCTGAAGGACTGATTTGTGCCTGAAGAAACATTATATTCTATCGACATGTGGAACTGAAAAGGCAGACCTTGCAACGCGCAAATTGTGAAAATGTATGGAAGATGTTTTGATAATAATAATGCATCCATATACGTAACAATTCTGTTAGGTTGTCAGTTTCCTGGAGACTTTTGATGTTTGGACATGCATGGCAGGCCTTGGTTTTTCAATGAGCAATAATGTTGATCTACATTTGGCCTCCTAAAAGACTTATTTATTGAACCTGTGCTCCATCTGGGCCTTATGTGGGCACTCTTTTCCTTGTTGTTGTTTTGGACTTTTCCCCGATCATGGAATGACACTGACATGTGTGAAGCAGCAATTTTCTGTCTTTTATCTCTTCCGCTATCTTTCCTTTCTTACCGTCCTCTCTCTTTGTATTGCCCATCATTCTGTTTTTTGCTGTTTATGTTCCCATTCACATTTATTACCTTTTTAGGTCAAGATTTTAATTTATTTTTGTATTTAACCATTTCCCGCTGAATTATTTTCCTCTCAGGCTGTCTCCTTCCTATTTTCAGTCCCTTTCCGTCCCAACTTTATGTTCCTGGGGTCACAGGTGTTGCTGTTTTTGGTTCGTGGCGTGTAGTAAGCACACTCTGTAAGCACACTTCCCCTCTGCTCTTCTGACTGGCAGCTTTCTTGAAAAAACAGAACTGAAAAGTAGCATTCATTGATTCATTGTCAACAGACTTCCTCTCTGCTCTTATATTGGCATCGGAAGGTTTATAATAATGATAGGAAAGCCATCACAACACTTCACAGCAATAGCGATGACAATACATGGGTGTTGCTCCTGTAGGCATTTTGCACCATTATAGAATAAATCCACGATTGATATAAAGGCTAGAAAATGGTTCAGTAAGTTTGAGACCTATCGGGGGATTCCTGATTTGTTGTTACACACTGACTGCTTTTACCTGCCTACTGCTTGACAAACTGCTCTGACTTGTTGAGTGGAATGAGAAGAGGAATGTGAAGAAGGTGATGACAGATGGACGGAAAGAGAGGGTAGACAGGAAGAGAGTCTGGTCTGCTACAAAAAGTTGGCCTTTTGCTGAGTCACAAGGCATGAGACATCCCCAGCCTGGATGATCAGAGAGCGAGAGAAAAATAACAGGCAGAGATACAGACAATAGAAGGATTAAAATAAACCTATGACTAATGAGCATGTTGTAAGGATGAATACAGCTCATGCTCATACAGCCACACACACACGCACACACACGCACGCACGCGCACGGTACGTCCCTGGCTGATTGAATGGTGGCTGCTTTGCTAACCTTATTGTCAACATTATGGTTTATAGAGGTTCTAATATGACAATTCAGGGGAACCTGAAAAAGAATGCTTATATTTCAGTCAAGTTACCATACTAATAGACAAAGGTTTTCTCTTGGACAGAGAGACGGTTGCTTACAGTAGGTCCTGTCTACTGGTTGTCCACTTGTGTTTTATGAGGGTGATTATACGGTGTCCCCGGTTGGCCCGGGTCCCCAGCCTAGCGGGCCCACTGTCTGCATGACATCACTGTGTGTGTAGCTCTTTGAGGAGCATTGTTCTAATGATCATTCCACGTTGGAAATAAGTTATCTGCCACGGTAAAAGTGTGTGTTTGTTCGAAAGATATGAGATATAAAATGTTTTGACCTTCACCTTAAAACCTTGGTTTCACTGATCTTTCACTGTAAGCTGCTGTCTTCCTTAAGTACAAGGCTGCCAAAGAAATGTGACAGCAGGATATTGTAGAAATGTCCACTAAGTGATAGATCTGTGATTGTTGTTGCCGTGCCTCATGATAACCCTGTTCTCCCATATTCTTCAATATGATAGGATGTGCAAACATGTATTTGTATTATTGGTGATTTGGATACAATGTATAAACGTGTATATTGTATTATTGTTGAATTGGATAGTATGTATGAAACTGTATTATTGGTGAATTGTACACCCTTGATTTTCCTGCTTGTCATCTTTCAGATCCTGCTAATGGACTGAATAATTAAATTCATGACTTTCCGGATGACCGCATCCCTATTTCTATGCTAGTGGAAGTATTGAAAGCGTATTGCCTAGCTGTTGTGTAATGGCGGGGTCTAGCTAAGCTACAGCTAGCTGGGCTAGCATCTAGTCATCTATGTTGCCCTGGCACAAGCATCAAGCAGTCCATGTTGCCATTGAATTTCACACCACACCATACCGTATCTCCAAAGGGGGAATTAATGTTCGACAGTTCAGTACTAACAAGCAACCCAGTCTGTAATCGATTGCACTACTTTAGTGTGTGTGTGTGTGTGTGTGTGTAGGGGGG
>OMKX01078432.1:0-18281 GCA_900302425.1 Brosme brosme
GTTGAACGTGAAACACCATTAAATACTGTCACCAGCAGGGCTTATGGTGTTTATGGCAATTGAAATACATTATGGAATAGTCTGCTGAGAGCAGTTACAATGAAAATCATGGATTTGGATTGATATTATATATTGTCAAAACAACTTTGTGCATCAATTGCGTGTAGTGGGTACTAATCTCTATAATGTTACAATAAATAAAGACATTGACAGTTGCACTACTAGAGTTGGATATTACATGATATCTTGATATGAGCAAGCTTGGACTAAATGTTGTCTTTCCTGATCCTAAATAAGCATTTCTCAAATGTGCACCATGAACAGACCATACTAAATGCTTGGTCAAAAGTATTGTCATATTAGCCTCGCATTATGTTGATATGCCACATATCCTATTCACACTTCTTGGCAACAGGCTACTTTTACTTTCAGTTATAGAAAAACATGAAAATAAACGTTGTCTCAATGCTATTTGAGTACCAGGAATAGCCTGGATGGACCTTCCTCGTTTTAACAAGAGGTTTCAACTGAACATGCAGTTGGACATAACCATTGTTTATATTCTTCAATATGGACAATAATGGAGTTATTGATGTGTCCTAATTATTGTATAGTATGCATGAAGAGTAGGATTATCAACTTAGATGTATCAAATTAGGGGCACACAACGGTTCGCTTGTGCCACCGTGTCTGTGATTAGACGCTGAACTCTGCTGCACCCACGTGAAATAAGTCCCAATAGAATGCTACACGTCCATACTACACCATAAAAAAAGGGATTTTATCGACCTAGGTCATGAGCTTAGCAGAGGTAGAAATCTCATCAACCTTTGCCTGCTAAGACCTCAAAACACTCAATCTGTGTTGACACCAATGCTTGGTAAAGGACAAGCAGGTCAATTTATCATTACATTTATTTTCTTGCTGTTCTTGGTTTTGTCTCTCAAATCACATGAATCCACACTAGAAGAAAAAAAGAAAAACACGATGACGGAGGGTGACCTTTGACCTTGAATTGAACCGATTGGCTTGGATGAAAATGTTTCTCAAAATGTCAAAAGGTCAAATAGGTTGATATGTCAAATGTAGTCTATAGCATAGGATGCACCAAACTGCGATGATGTGCAAGCATACAGTGGCTTTGGTGGTCTTATTTTGTATATGTCTGTTTATATGATGTGCATGTATCAAATATTTCCCCAGCTGGTGTCTGTGTCATTGAGAAATGTGATGGAAGGGGAGGAGCACATGGATACAGGATATGCGCAGCATTATAAGGTTAATCCCTGTGTCACCGGGACCCATGCAGATAGGATGACCTGCGGAGATGGAGGAGGGAGGAGTTTGGGGTGGGGGGAAGGGATCAAATTGTGCAGGAAAAAAATCAAAATGACTTGAAGGAGGAGAAGGGGTGGAAAAGCGTATACAACTATATGAAGACCCCCAACTGAAAAGGGAAAAGAAAAAAAAGAGGGGGGGGAGGGAGTTAAAAAAGTGTTTCCTGCTCTGATGTCATTAGGGAAGCAAAAGCAGAACTGTAATCCTATTTTAATCGCAGTGGATTTATTAAACAGGAGCAGCAGGTTTAAATCTTGGCAGATTACATGAAAGACCCAAGGAGATGTGGAGAGAGGGGCTGGAGAAGCTTGCATAATCAAGTGCACTTAAGGTGATATGGTCCTATATCCTCCACGAGGCAGAGCCAGTGGCGGCCGCCTGCAGACAGAGCGTAATGGGGTCCTTAAGATGTTAAGAGTAAAGACGGACTTGTTTTCTTTTTGTTCGTTTTTTATGTATTTCATGGCCTCAGACATGAGCTGATGCATAGCTTTGATTGCATGTTTTATGTGTGCGTGTGTTTTCTCATCAATTTGTATGTGTGCATGTATTAATGCATGCATGCATGTTCCTCGTTGTCGTTTTTTGTATGCACGTGCCTTTTTTCATTATTTTTATTTCCTCATGCAGCAAATGCTCTTCAATCCATCTCAAATAGGTGACCTTGCACCTCAGGCCCATGCCATGCATTCAAAGTGAATAGCCTACTGGGTATTATCAAAGAGTCAAAACAGCTCGTGTTTAACTGCTTTGTACGAAGATTCGGTCTACCCTAGGGATGGCCTTAATGACAATATTACATAATGGTGAGCGAAGCAGATTCTACGGCTCTGAAAGGTATGCATTTATAATGAGTTGCTGTGTTCTGACTGCCACAACATATGCATCCAATATGCAGGCCTCAAAGACACATTATGGGACAATATTACAAGAGTTCTGGCCGTAGCGCAGGGCTAACTGTTCATCTGAAAAGCATGCCAATCTCACCATCTGTTGGATGAGGTTGGCAACAACTATCTTGTTTGTGACACAGCACTTCTTTGATTGGGAGCCATCTTGGACGTTACTCTCTTGTTTACCCTTATGCTGAACTGTGACCTCCCTTGTCCCAATTCCCAAATGCCCGTTGAATGCTTCGTGGGTGTATTGGTTCAATTGATATTGAGCGGAAATGGTCATACTATTTATATGTGCATTTATGTGCGTTTAAAGGCTACAGATAATTCCTTATATTTATCATCCACTTCTTGGATGCTTCACCTCAAGGGATGGATGGTGGATTTTAATTATTATTATTTATTATTATTTGACACACCTTCAACAATTGTATTTCTATTAGTTATATTTGTGTGTGCTGAAGGTGATTCAGTTGTGGTAACTTCTTATCTTCTTTACAAAGCATGGATTACAATAAATGTTTAAATAGTAAAATGCAAATGAATGCACAGCAACGTATGCACCAACACTATGAATGCTATCTTTAATAAAACAACAGACATGGATGGATGGCCCCACTTTAACAACCAATCTTTTCACATCCATTGTCAGACCAGGAATTGGACTCAACTGCAAACAAAGTACACAGATGCTGGGAATACATTTCGTGCTAAATGTGATTTTGACAGTGCCTAAAATCCATAGCACATTAACTCTAATTCAGAATGTACTTCATTGGCAGCGTAGAAATCCATACCAGAGTCAGTCCAGGCTGAATAGTGAGGCACTGCTTGAAAAGGTGGTAAAAATACCATCTAGAGGACAGTTCATGTAGTTGCAGTATTGTTAAGTTCGATTCTACAATCAAATGTTGAGGTCAAATGTGTTGCTCTAAAAATTCCAGCTGGCACCTTAAAATTACACATTATTTTCCATCGCAGAATATCAATACATTATACATCGTATTTAGGTCCATGTCCTTGACAAGTTAATTTTTTCGTCTGGTTTTTTACGGGGAATGCCTTTTTATATCCACTAGGGGCAGTGTAGCGTATAATTGTCGGGTCTGGAGGACCTTAACTTTGACACGCTGCGATTGTCCTTCCTCTTCCGGTTACGGTCATAGCAGGTATGGAGCGTTATCTTTACTCCTTTAAATGTATCACTAAAATCCAACGTAATCCGTCCTACGAAATACAGATATTGTGTTGTTCTATATCGTATACGACTGCAAACCAAGGCTGCAAGCTATCTATATCAATATCGTCGTCCTATGTGTTTCTAAAGTACATGTTTTAATCCCGTTCCTATCCTCCGCAAATAAGCCACTTGCGACGTGTTAATTCATGTTTCGAGCTGCTGGAACACATTTTCCCCTTTTAACTGTACTTATTCTCAACTATCAGTTGTCTTTTAGCGGTTAGTGTGAAAATAACTAGGGTAAATGTAAGAGTTGACCGGCTAATGTTGTGCTAGGTCGGTTGTACTGTATACGGGTTAACGGGAAGCGAGTTCACACTGCCTGTTGATGGAGCGTTTTTGCCTCCACTGATTGTATTGTATTGTCGTTTTGATTGTAGGTTCAACATGGTACAACGCCTGACTTACCGTCGTAGGTTGTCCTACAACACCGCCTCCAACAAGACCAGACTGTGAGTACTAGCTCCATTCATGGGGAACCCATCGCATCTTCACGTTGGGAAAGTCGTCCTTCCTGGAGCTGAAGGCATCTTCAGAATTTGATTGACCTAAAA
This sequence comes from Brosme brosme, assembly GCA_900302425.1. Lineage (NCBI taxonomy): Eukaryota > Metazoa > Chordata > Actinopteri > Gadiformes > Lotidae > Brosme > Brosme brosme. The sequence continues at coordinate 4,029 of OMKX01078432.1, forward strand.
TGTGGTGTTTTTCAGGTCCCGGACACCTGGTAACCGCGTTGTCTACCTATACACCAAGAAAGTAGGCAAAGCCCCCAAGTCGGCATGCGGCATCTGCCCAGGAAGGCTGCGCGGAGTAAGTCACCCAAACACGTTGAAATGACCGGGGAAGTTCACTCCAACCTAATTATTTAGGCACATTGTTGAATAGAATTGTGTATTGGAGCATGTGCATCAATATTGTTCATACATTGCATATTGTACCCTAAACTGAGAATATAATATGGAAGGTTGTTGCAGAGCAACCGATTACTACATAACTTCATCACCCAGAACTCAATGTCCACCCTTATCAACAACATAATGCACATGTTCTCCACCGGACAAACACCCCTGAGATGGTTGTTAGTTGTCCGTTGCTTGTGATCTTAGCTGCTGCTGGGATTTCTACGTTTGTAGCCACGCAGGTGGATGTTTTCCTTGGTGCTTAAACAGTGGTGTCTATGAACTAACTATGAACTAACTAACACTAATATGAGCTTGGAACAAGATGCCTTGTGTGATGTGTTTACTTGAACCCTTCGTTTGACCTGCAGCAGGGAAACTTATTACAGTCAGTGGTTTGGGAATTCCCAGAGGTTTCCTTTTGGTAATTCCTCATAACTGACCCGGTGCAAATCTCCTGTTTGAATCTCCTAGTTGTTGGAAAAGTGAGCTCAGTATGTTTTCCTGCGTTCTGTTTTCAGTACACTGAACTTAAGGCTTTGTGATGAGTTGAAACTTCTACCATGGCAATGTTTTGTTATTCCTATTTAACAAGATGTCTGGCTCTAGTAAATTCAGACTCAAGCTTCAATACAGCATGCAGATGTTGGTTGTCAGTAATTTCATCCTATGATGCATTATGGACAGGCTTAATGTTGTGCAAATGACATGTTTTAAAGTATCTTGGCAATATTTAGTCAGCTAAATAGAAATGTTAAAAAAAGAACTGCAATCTGCACTGTGCTTAGAATACTCAAAATCAGCAAACCGGAAATACGCAGAGATTGCGTTTTGGACCGTGCGTCCAATCAGGCAATGTCAAATAACAAGAAACCAGTTTTTAATCAATCTATTTTGTGTTTTGCAGATCCGTGCTGTTAGACCTCAGGTTCTGATGAGGCTCTCAAAGACGAAGAAGCACGTCAGCAGGGCCTATGGTGGCTCCATGTGCGCCAAGTGTGTCCGTGACAGGTAGGACTCATCCACTCGCCCTTCAGAAGAATACTTCACAACTTGATTCAGCCTCATTGATGTGTTTGTCGTTGTGCATGTGATTTTAACATTATTTTCTTATGTGAATTAGGATCAAGCGTGCGTTTCTGATTGAGGAGCAGAAGATCGTTGTCAAGGTCCTCAAGGCACAGGCACAGAGCCAGAAGACCAAGTAAATGTATTTGTATTGCTTCAATAAAAGAAATGGGGGAAACAAGTTGTGTTTCTAGACTTTTCTTTCATCCTTGGAAGGGCTGTTGCTGGTGAAAAGTGGAAGGCTGCGTTCAAAGTGTCAATTGTTGATGCATATTTTGACACAACCTTTTTCCCCACATTCATATCACGTGTGTGGGTTTATTGTGGTATAAATTGAAGGTGTTCATCTACAAAAACATAAAATGGCTTCTATGGAAAAAGTCTATGGAAGATGTTCTCGTAATATTGCTTGACTGGGATTATTAAAAATGGTATAAATTAGTTGACCAAACAACTTGTATGTCAAGATGACTGGTCAACTCTTCCGCTGCTAAGTCATGGTTAAGTTCTACTGTTACATTAACTAAAGATTTAAACTTGGTAGGACAGGAGCATTATATTTGTTTGTTAGGCATGCAGAATAAACAAGGATATATATTTGGTCCATGGTTTGTACTGTACAACACAACAAAACCAGCCCACATGTTGGCATAATGGCTTGGTATATACTCTGTAAAGGATATCAATTCTGTGCCTTGATTAACCGTAACCATGGGCTGTAGCCCAGGTTCTAAAATTAATCAATGTTCAGTATCTTAATATGCATGACCAAGAGGAGAGCCATTAAACGACTTGGGGATCTCAACAAACTCGTGTTCTTGTAGAACTAATGCTTGTATGGATATCATTCAAATGTATAAAGTGATGGAAGGCATTTAGGCAACACGTATGTACCATGGGATGCCGATCCATTTGAGATAGAGCGCATGAATTAACACCATTTCACACATGTAAAATAAGGCTGCTTTATATATGGGAACATCAGTACTGTTTATACGAGTCGCATGAATAATGCGTCATCGCTTCCTGTCCTTACAGGCTTACAAAAAACGAACAAATGAAAGGTATGAATGATATTAACGTACTATTTACACATATATAATATGTTATAAAATAAATAATTGACATGAATTCCATTGAACGCATATTATAATATATCAGTTAAACGCTGTACGGAAAAGGGGGCAAGCGCTTCCTGTACACGTCAACATAGCTGCTGCAGAGAGCGGATTCATCACAGCCAGCAGACCGTCGCACTGGAAGGATACTTCAACGATGGAGACACTATATGGTTTACCTTTTGCTGTGCTGGAATGCCCGAATATTAAGCTGAAGAAGCCGTCATGGTTGCACATGCCGTCGGCCATGACGGTTTATGCAATCGTTATTGTGTCGTACTTTCTCATCACGGGAGGTGAATATGCATGCTAAGCTAACGCACACAACACAACACCGATTCCAAACGATGTGGTGTTCATTCATTAAACGTTTTAGATGAAGGATCGTGTATGTTTTATATGCAAGAGATTGCATTATATGTGATGCTATGGCAGACAGTAGATCAGTTTTTGTGAGTTTCATTGGTAGTGTCTTTATGTGAAAGCTAAATGGGTGGCGGGTTGACAACATTGTGTACACACAATTGTGCAACGTTAACCTACATGTACAGGTTTCAATTCAGTCTTTTTTAAGTTTCATATAGTAATCTTTGTAGACCTAGCCGAAGTAAACCACTTCCTTGTATCATATTATCAATGCCCTGTATGCAACTCTTTCTGATTTGGATCTGAACAGCTTTTCATAAGTTTGTACTTTTTGTCACCTTCCCCTGCAGGCATAATATACGATGTCATTGTGGAACCTCCTAGTGTTGGTTCCATGACTGATGAGCATGGGCACCAACGGCCTGTGGCCTTCTTGGCATACCGGTAGGTGACGCAGATTCTAAAGCACACACCCACATCCACCCTCACGTTCACCTCCACCACTTCCCAGGCTCCTGATCAAATGCTCAACAGAAGCTCTACGGTGTCCCCAGTATGTCCTTCGATAAGCTGATTTATTGTGTCGTCTTGGGCAGAGTGAATGGCCAGTACATCATGGAGGGTCTCGCCTCTAGTTTCCTCTTCACAATGGGAGGCCTGGGCTTCATCATCCTGGACCGCTCCAACGCGCCAAACATCCCCAAACTCAACCGCTTCCTGCTGCTCTTCATCGGCTTCGTCAGCGTCCTCCTCAGCTTCTTCATGGCCAGGGTGTTCATGCGCATGAAGCTGCCGTAAGTAACCTCGCCCTCTTGCGTGCTTTGTTTTAGCAAACATGCATTCTTGGTCATTATAAATCCTAATATGTGCATGCTGCATATTTGGAATAAATTCAATTTTAGACATGGTCACATTTGTATTATCTTTGCAACATCATATGCATGTTTTAATATGTAGTCCATATGTAGTTAAGGTCAAGTTTATCTTCTAGCCTTTGAGAGAACTGTATACTCTGGTCGAGACAAAGATGACCAATGCCCACTCAAGCTTTATAATAATTCTCATAATAATTTTGCTGGTGAAATAGTGAGCCTCCCTTTTTGTTCCCTTTTCAGTGGTTACCTCATGGGTTAAAGGCGCCAAATCCACCAGCACAGGCCCTGTGGGGGGCGGAAAAGACTGTCAAATGGAGGAGTACTTTCTTGTTGGGCACCCAAAAGCAGTTACTTCTCCACTTTGAATGGACTTTTATGGATTCACAATACATTACGTGACAGCAAGCACTGACTTAGAACTTGTTCATGAATGTTCTGTTCAAGCTGGGTCTTCCCTATTGTTCAATTTACAATTTATTTGAAAATAAAACCAACATTTCCACACACTCAAAATAAAAAGTATGATCTAACTTTTGCTGTATTCTTGCAGTAATTTACACACATATACACATACTCAATCCCAATGCATTGGACCCAAAGCAAAATGGAAATGTGTACCTTTTTCAATATTAGTAATGGAAACAACACTATAAATTAGCATCCCTCAATGTTAAAAAAGTAATTTTGAGAACCAGAAGAATTGTTGGCATTCAGGAGTTTGTGTTTTTTGTAAACATCTGAAAGCCCTTTGCCCTGTCACCTTTTGTGATTTTTTTTTGTTTTTTGTATTGGAGGAAAATAAATGATGTTTCCTTAGTCTTGCTTTGCTTCTTCAGTCTTCCTTGAATTTATTCATCAATTATAAAGCATTCCTCAATATAAGGAAATGCTTAATACATTATTATTGAGATGATTCATACAATTGTAGAGTAGGTTAATGATACACAAATTCTTTAAAATGATATTAATGCTTTATAAACACGTAATATGGCTGCAGTTCATGGTTTGTTGAGGTTGCTTGAAAGCAATTGTTAAGTTTGTTGTGTGAGCTCATCTAAAGTAAGGACCATCTATCCTTTACTAAGCATTTATAGATCACATTTAAAAGCTGGAAAAGTAGTACCATTGCAGCAGTACCAATAAGTCTATAATTGTTTTATTACCATTTGTATTAAATTACATTGATTTCGCTGACGCTTTTATCCAAAGCGACTTCATAAGTTCATTCAACATAAAGATACGACCCAAAAAGTGCAAGAATCATACAAGTACATACAAATAATGAAATAAGCAGGGTTCTTAACTAATACTTTCTAACTACCTGAATTGATTTATCCAGCATACATAATTTATAAATGCTTAGTAACATGACATGATGTCTTTGATAACATGATGGCTGCATGTTCATTCAGTAATTCAATTATTTTCAATTCATATGTATTTTTTTTATTTTTTAAGAATTATTTACTTTTATTTTAGCACGTTTAGTTTGTATAATTTCCTATGTTGAACAGAAGCCTATCAGGAACCTTGTTATACGGTGTGGTATCATGTCATCAACATCTTATTATTGTATTTACTTTTTTCTTACAATGTTTATTAATTTTCATACTAGTCATGTGAATCAAGAGATTGGAACTATTAAAGGAGAAAGGCACTAATTGCCTGGCTCCTTGAGTTATTTTATCTGCATTCACACTCACACCCAGCGGCTAAGTTGATAGAGCTGTTGGTGTTCTTTGATATTGTCAAGGTTTATAATTGACATTGTTTGTAAAATCTCATTAGGTCTCAGAGGAGAGCCTGGTTGGAGAGACGTGAACCCATATCACCAGAAATGATAATGAACTGCTCTCACAACTGCGCCAGTGAGACACTGGCTGTGAGTCTGACTTTATTTACATTACAATTCACATGACATTGTTTCTTAATTGTTTTTGGCTTTCAATGGGAGCTTGTTGGGTGCAACTCACACCAAAAACGCTCTCCTTGGCATCTTAACTTATTTTTTAAACGTCATGTTAATTGTTAAGTAAATGCTGAACTCTGACTGGATCTGAACCTGCGGCTCAGTGGCGCAGTTGATAGAGCTGTTGGTGATCTGTCCTGGAGACATGTATTTGACCTGGGTTCAACACTCGCAAAGAATGCTCTCCTTGGAATAATATGTTTTTACAACAATGTCATGTGTATTGTAGGGTCAATAATTAATTCTCAGCGAATCAAAGCCGGTGTCTCAGTGGCGCAGGTGATAGAGCTGTTGAGGATCTGTTCTGGAGACATGGGTTCGATTCCTGCAATGGGGGGTTTTGTAGGTATCACTGTCTGATGATTGGATGAGTGGTAATGACTGTCTGTGTGAATAAATTCATTCACAGTCATCGATTCACCCAGACAGTCATTGTGAGTGAATGGCTGAGTGGGAATGACCGTTTGGGAGAATGGATGGCTGTGAATGAGTGCACTCATTCACAGCCGTCATTCGAAATGAATGGGTAACTCTCATGACCACTGTAACTTCTGTAAATTTCAATGGGCTGAGGGATGAGAAGAAGTTAAAGGGGTTGTTGTTTGTGTATAGGAGTGACATGCTATGTATTCAGGAGACAAATTGGGATGAGGAAAAAGTGAAAGAGGTGAGAAAGGAATGGAAGGGGGACATTTTTTATAATAATGGGGCTAAGAATGCAAGCGGAGTAGCAATAATGATTAAGAATGATAAAGTAGATGATGTCAGGGAGGTTTATAAGGATAGGACAGGGAGGATATTAGTTATAGAGTTAAGATATAGGAAACTAGATTTTCGGTTGATCAATATATGTGCCAAATGTAGAAAAGGATAAGAGGAGCATATTAGAGGAGCTGGACGGTTTAGTAGTAGGAAGGTGTTTGATAGTAGGAGACTTTAATACTAAATGTAGTAGATTAGACATAGGGAAGGGGGTAGAACTTAGATGGGAAAAGTCGAGGGGGATGTTGATGGAGATGATGAGGGACAAAGGGTTATTAGATGTGTGGAGGTTTGAGAATCCAGAGAAGAGAGAGTTAACAAGGAGGCAGATGAGGGAGGGGGTGTTGAAACAGAGTAGGATAGATTTACTATTAGTACAGGAGGAAATGATTAAATATAACTAGGCACAAAAAGTAAGGACATTTGCGTTTGGTCGATTTTTTCGTTGTTGTAACAATGCTTCTTGGCAATATATCTTATACCGTTGGAAAGCCTGAAGCCTCCCCTTTTAAATGGTACCACATGTGTAAGCTACATGCATTTGTGGGATGAGCAGCAGAGCTGAGTATGTAGGTTGCGCCCAAGAAAAATGTGCCAAATCTTCTCTGCCAATGCCAAACAGCCTACTCTGCCATTGCCCATTTCCTCACAGTATCAGCATTTAGGTATCGTAGGCTGTCTTCTACAGATTTGCAGTCAAGGTTTGCAAGACGATATGGCCGACGGCTCTCTGCCCAGAGAATTCGGAACAGACTGCATGCAGCCAATCTCCGGTCTCATAGGGCTGTCAGGACCCCTGCCATGACTGCCCTTCACAGCGAGGCCCGTTTGCGCTGGTGTCGGCAACACGTGCACTGGAACCTGAACATGTGGAGGAACGTTATGTTCAGTGATGAGTCGAGATTCCGCCTACGGCATTTGGATCGTAGGGTCAATGTGTGGAGAAGATGCGGAGAACGCTATGCTGATTGCTGCACCGATAGAGTAACATCTTTTGGTGGAGGCAGTGTGATGGTGTGGGGCGGCATCTCCCTCACTGGAAAAACGAGGCTCTTCATCATTGGAGGCGATCTCAATGCAGAGAGATATCGAGATGAGATTCTGTCCTGCCCTCAACCCCATTGAACAGTTGTGGGATCAGCTTGAACGTGCTGTTCGTGCCAGAGTGACCAACAAAACCAGGTTGGCTGACTTGCGACAAATGCTGGTTGAAGAATAGGATGCCATCCCAAAGCAGCATGTGACCAGGCTGGTGACCAGCATGAGGAGGAGGTGCCAGGCTGTTGTGGCTGTATATGGTTATTCCACACGCTACTGAGGCTCCTGTTTCTTAAATTGCCAATATGTTTTGTTTCTTAAACTTCAATCATCCAATCCACCAAACACCAAACAAGAGTCAATGGCAGAGTAGGCTGTTTGGCATTGGCAGAGAAGATTTGGCACATTTTTCTTGGGCGCAACCTACATACTCAGCTCTGCTGCTAATCCCACAAATGCATGTTCCTTACACATGTGGTACCATTTAAAAGGGGAGGCCTCAGGCTTTCCAACGGTATAAGATTTATTGCCAAAAAGCATTGTTACAACAACAAAATAATCTGCCAAACACAAATTTCCTTACTTTTTGTGCCTAGTTTAGTTTATATATAGTATGTATACTATATGTGTGGGTGTGCGCACGTGTGTGGTGTGAGTGTCTGGGCGTGTGGGCACACCAGGTTTGAGATCCCCTCTGGCGACACCTTCGCACCACGGACCAGCAGCTGCTACGGAACCATACACTGTATCTGTTCCCATTGGACCACCCGCTACATCTGCCAACAATTTAAAAACGGTGAGCTTAGAGACTGGTTCACTACGCCAATGTTGTATGTCCTATTAAGAAATGTAGACGGCCAAAAGGTATTTATCACAGTTATCACCCACAAGCACATAGCTAGCTTATACGTTACGTAAACCTTAAACATGGCGCTGGATGTATATTTTCTAAAATACATTGTGGCTTACCAGTAGGCCCACCTTGGTTGATTCTGTAAGATGCGCCTTTGCCATTCCATAGCAGGACCATCAGTCCTCCCTCTCCAGATTTATACCCCTTACCTCCTCTTTGCCTTCTTAAAAGCATAATCAACCGTATAACCTGAAATGTAAAACGTAAAACAAAACGTTATATCCATAACAGTAACATTCAATTTAGCTCATAGTAGTTAGCCAGGTAACGTTAGCCTAACATTAAGTTAACGTTACATGTATTAGTGTCGACAGGTGTCCAGTCGAATACTACATTTAAATCTCTAAACAATGCAAATGCGAATTTTCTTAAATTCCTTTTTGTTAATGTGTGTTATATTACACGTTGAATCTCATTCAGTATCCTCATCGCTGCTTTATATTCTCCAACAGGCAGCTGCATATGTTTGCATTGCTTCATTTCGCGCCTCAGCCTCTCTTTAACGCACAGCCAGGCACGCGCCTGCAAGCAAGGGGCCTCTTTACTTTCCCAACTTCACTTTGCAGTTAGTTTTAAATAAATAACAAAGCATTACTTCGCAATTAAACTGTGGCCTATTTGTTGAAAAGAACACAACATGGTAGAACTGTAAGTCGCTAAATGGTAGCCCTCAGTGTCTCGGATACATATTATAACGCTGACAGACCCATGCCGTAGATTGTATTGCATCGTATTCTTGATGTCATTAATAACTGAAGATACACAGCATAAGGCAGTTACTAATATATTCCCCTTGATGCAAAGCATTGCATCTATACCATCCCAGCTGAGTTCATAAGCAGCCAGCCCGTCACATTTGCTTAACTCAAGAGCCAGTTACGGGAGCTCGTGTTTTGGATGACATTTGGTTGGATATAGGCCTACTATCAGAAACATTCTGTACAAGCCACATTTTCAGAACTAGATGTAGATTGTAGATGTAACTGAAATAATGGAAAATCACAGGGGTCAATTTTTATTTATTCCAAAGTCAAATGATCCCAGGAATGCACACATTTTACGGGAAATAAATACATGTGAGCAAATAACTGAATATTCTGCTTAGAAATGTAGATTATTCTATTTAGATGTCGATTTCAATGAAGAGGAATCATTTTCCCTCTTTTTCAGACCACTCCTTGTATCCACCGGTATAGTTGCGTGCACTGCAAGAGACAAACACTGTGTTCATACAAAATTACAGTATAATTACGTATTCGCTTTTTAAGGCTGAGCCAATGGTTTGACAGAAATACAACACGACTATATGTATGCAAGCATAGTATATGCATCAAAGAGGCAGTATCTATACAAGCAAAAAAACATCCTCAATTACTTGTGGCTGCTTGTTTGATTGCAGGCTGTGTGTGTACATGTGTGTATGCATATGTACATGTAGTGGATCTTTACCTCTGGAAACCAAGTGCAAGGGCCTTTTCTGTAGCCCGCTGACCTCTCATGCCCATCTGACAGTGAAACACCAGCTCGGGGGCGTCCAGTGGGGGCTTCTCTACCCCATATTTGGCCTTGAATTCTGCAGAGTCCAGGGCAAAAGCAGTTTCCACCGTATCAACTATGGAGACAAGGAAGAAAAGAAGGATATGAGAAGGAGGGAAGGTAAATAATGATGTTAAATTAGAGGTCCAAAAAACTGTTACAGGCCTTTGCTTTCAGTTTAGATTCTGGACTCTGGTATAAATACAACACATGAGGCTTTGTTATAAATGTAAGATATACTAACAGGTGTTCCAATTGTAATTGTTACCACATATGTAATTGTTCCCACATAACCTCACCAGGTACGTGGATGGATCCTGGGATGCGGCCCTTGTCGATCTCTTCTTTAGTACGCACGTCAACAATGAAGAGATTCTGGCTCTTCTCCAGGAGAGCTTTGAGATCAGTGTAGGAGATTTGATGTCGGCCTGTAAATGGAGAGGGAAAACAATACTTAGGTAAGTAGGTAAATACACGGTTAGGGCCAACCTGAACCGAGATTTGAGATCCATCACTACAGTTAAGAATGTTTTCATCAAATCAAGTTGATGAAAAGTTAATGGGTAAGTTAGTAAAATAGTTCTCATGCATTATGCTGTGTTATTCATTTGTTCTTACTCTCATATGTGTGATTGCCTATTAATTGGCGTGAGCGCTTCAACCTTGACTCAAAAAGTGTGTTTTTAAGTTGGCAGGGTGATTGATGATTAAATTATCCAGTTATTACTGTGTTTCATTATTAATAGCTATTTTAGCATACATAGCATTATAAACTATATCAATTACACTCAACAAGACGGGTCTGACACTGCCAGGTTAAAACCTTTGTGGCATGTTTTGACAGCATGTTTTGACAGCATCCTGCCAACAGATTCTTGTAACGCACATAGGCCTATGGAAGCGAATCGACGACCATAGTCTTATTACTGGTCGCCATGGTAGAAACGCGTCATCGCCATTTTAAAAAAGTGAGATGATTAATTATTACCAAAGGGAGCCTCGGTGGCGTAAGAGCCTCGGCAGGTGCGCTGTATCAAGAGCATCAAGGACCGTGAGCGAATCCAGTTGATGCCACTAACTACTTTTTAAGAAGACATGGATTAGAGTAGTTCAATGTAATAGCCTACTCTAAAATAAAGACATCTCTTAAACAGTGGACATGGGACTATTATTGTGGTGTTGTTGAATATAAGATCTTAACACAACGCACCACATGCACGCGTTTAGGCACCAGATTCAAATAAGCTCACAATTCCGTTCTCACCAGAAAGGACTATGCCTATTGTTTTTTCCTGATTATAATTTGTTTATAGTAGGCCTACATGAGGGAATCTTTTATGCTGAGTCACCATGACAGCTATTTGAGTATCCTACAGCTTTCCTTCTCACAATGACTTCCCATCACGTGTACATTTCATAAGGAAAACCACTATAGCAGCATTCCAAGATTTAACTTTGAATTGAAAAAAACAAAACGGAAGCATCCACGAAACATGAGCTCAATAAAAATCATTTAGGCATTATACACTGACCAACTTCCTAATGATAAGTGAAATTTAACGTTACCTGTATTCGCCATTCCAATAGGTGATAACAAAAAGGTATAATGTTAGGTAGATAGTTTCAACAACTTCGCCAACTGGTTTATTGTGGAGAGAACGAATTGGTTAGACACCATAGAGAGGCGGGATCTACGTACACATGAAAAATACATGACCAATCACTACAAAGCTACCGCTGTCAATATCCGCCCAATAGGGTTTTCAAAGTAAGGGACACTGGCCAAGTAAAACACTTTTGTCACTATTCATGCTTGTACGTGCACCAAAGTTTTAAAATGCATCCACGTTACAAATGAACAGAGGCCTTTGATGAAATATTAATGCATTTATTCGTAAGATTGGTTAATACATTGTAAAATATTTTTTACAAGACAATTATTTGTGTCCTATATTAAGCCAGAGGATTTGCCAGCAAATCAACCCGCAGTTTCACATATCAATCACTGTTTGTACATAGGTTTTAATCCATAACATCCTCCAATATTAAAATGTGCTGGCACTAGGCCTACAATATTAAATGGGACATATTATGCCACCAGGTGTGAGTGTGATTAGCCTTAAGCCGTTTCAAAAATCTGCCCCATATGACATCACTAGTGGGCGTGTCCACCTAGATGTGTGCTGGATAGATCAGTCTACCAGCCTACCCAGTGTACTGAAGTAAACGTTGCTCATCTATCCAGCACAGATCTAGGTGGACACGCCCACTAGTGATGTCATATGGGGCAGATTTCTGAAACAGCTTGTAAGGCTAATCACACTCACACCTGGTGGCATAATATGTCCCCTTTAACAGTACCATGATTGTAAGATTCTTATCTAACAAATATCCAACTGACAGTCCCAATAGGGTTTCTAAGAGTCATACAGCTTGGGCCCCTCTTCAGTCTGTTGATCATCTGTTTTGCTCACAGATTGCCCTCTGTGCTGTAAGAAGGGTTCCCCAGTCCCTCGGCACCGATCTCGGTCGTCTTTCGCCGTGCTCTGCGTCTCCAGTGGATCGTTAGCGCTATGACAACCAGCAGAAGGAGGATCGCAACTCCGCCCCCTATGAGCCCTGCCATCCCAGAGCTGCTGAGCCTTGCGGGTGACTGGTAGTGCATACAGGAGAACTCTGACACTGTGCTGTGGCCCGCCTTGTTCACCGCCTCCACGCACACCTCGGCCCCAGCCTCCAGGAACCCCACCTGCCCCCGACGCCCCTGCGCCGCAAACTCCAGTGCCGCGCCTCTGTTGCCTTCGACCACCACTCTGTATCCTGTCACGACAGAGGATGGGGCACACCACCGAACCACCACTCCACCGTCACTTATGTCGCCGCTGCTGGGGGGCAGCAACCCCTGGAGCCTTGGAGGGTAAGGGGGCTGGGAAGCCCCGCTGAGGCCAGGGCAGAGGCAGCCGCTCTGGGCTGAGAGATCGGCGCAAGGTGGCTGGTCGTCCCGGCAGGGATCGTACTGGCACAGCTCGTGAGGAATGTGAGCCGGCCTGGCGGGAGCCACGCTGGTGGGATCGCTGTGGCCGTCTGGGTAGTCGGCGTCATAGTCGCCCACGGCAGTCATAAAAAGGATGGGAGTGCGGGTGATGGGGGATGTGGTGGAGAGAGCATGGGTTAGCCGTAGGTTGGGGTCAAGGGTCAGGAATAGTTGAAGCACGGCCAGGCTCTTGTACAGTAACAGCATCAGTACCATCATCTCTGCAAATAGAATTGACAAGAATCATAATTTAGATTCATATTTTCAAGCTTGGTCATGGCGAAATGCATTGGCTAGATTCGTTTTTGAGCTGCTATACCATGTGTGTATATAAGTGAGAGCTAAGCTAAGTCTTCAGTGAGAGCATGTAGTCAAAGTGTTGAAAAGGCATCATCAAAACAAAAAGATAAACTATATGTGGCTGTTTCTATAGCAAGTATATCAATGGTGCTCTCTGGTCACATATACTGCTCTGGCAGCACTTTGAACCCACTGGAACAAGTCTTTGATGATAAGTTAGGATGAGGGAATGGTGCCCAGCAGACTGCTCTGTATTGGCAGCAGGCCAGTTAGGGTCTGTGGGAACCCAAGCTAAATTGAACCCCCTGCCTTTTAAGGAAGGATATAAGTGAACTGTTATATCTAGATATAACTACATGTTAGAAAAATACAAATCAGAAGAACCTTGTTGTTTTCGGTGTTTGTTAAGGAGTACATGACACACACATTATACCAATACAATTTAAGAGCTTGTCTTCACAATTGTTATATATCACCATAGTAACGCCATTCCTTTAGAAGGAAGGCCAATAGGCCTAAATGCTAGTATTGGCTTACCGTACCTGTTGAAAAATGAATGGGAGTTATAAAGGTCTTATTATCTTCTCTTGTTCTCTGGCTTTATATGCTGTCTGGCCGTACGCACGCTTACTCACTCTCGTCTTTCCTCATCGTCTGCTTCCTTTAGCTCCCCCCAAATGCTCTCCTCCTTTACAACACCCCCTCACTTTCCTCCCCCTGTGCCTTGCTCTCTCCTCTCTCTCTCCCTCCCTGCTGCTTAGTTATAATTCTAAAAGCTTGCATGTGTGTGTGAGACGCTGGTGGTGGGGGGCATTTACTATTTGCCCTTCTGCTGCATAGCATACTAATTTCCTTAGTAGGCAGGCTTATTCTTGTTGTGTGTGTGTATGTGTGTGCCTGCGTTTGTGGGTGTGTGCTTATGTGTGTGTTTGTGCCCGCACATGTGTGTATATGTGTGTGCTTGTTGGTGTGTGTCTGTTTTCCGGAATGAAGAATGTATGTCTTTTGTTTATCACAGGCCCCTCCGTCCCCCATGACCCCCATTGTGTCAGGAATGAGGAGATGAAGCA
>OMKX01078435.1:0-12411 GCA_900302425.1 Brosme brosme
CCTACTCGTCCCCTCCATCCCCCGGGATCTGCGCCCATGATTGTGAGGATTATAGGCCGATACCTTACTTTTCTTATTGATCCACAATTATGCATTTCAAACTGCCTACCTATCATTTAAATTGGCAATATACAATGCCACAATGAACATGGATCAGAAACACACGACTCAGACAGTCAAGTACAGTCGCACCTTTGTTATGCTGGTCTGCAAAATGGTGTTTTTTTAATCTGGGGACCATTTTTTGAAGGGTTAATTTGTATATCTGACCGCTCTTCCTAATAAAATAGATAATTACTTTATCAGCATATTGTCCTATTTAAAACAAAAATACCTCCATTTAAATAAATGACAGCATTTTGCAATTAGCTCTACCCCTACAATTTAAAATCTGCCATCCCTTACTGATCTTCAAAAATAAACCTATGGGACGGAGTCGTTTAGAACGCGACACATTTATGCTGGCTGCTGCCAACATCATCCCCCCCTGCTCACGCTTGGAGAAGACGAGATATCCCTGGTGAAGTATAGCCTACTGCTAGCCAAGGGATGCCCTGATGAGGTTGGCTACACACCACACACCAAGCACTCAGACGACCTGATGACCAGCCTCTTGTGTGGGGCATCTTATCCCAGGAGGGGGCCTATTGAAAACCAGCTCCTGCAGGCCACTGTGGACGACCACGGACAGCAGGGGGAAACCCTGTCAGATTGACTCACAACCACACGGCAAAGATGTCCCTGCGGGACTATGTGGGTGTATACGCGAACCGAAGGAACCGTATCAAAATCCTGGTCTGCGTCAATGCAGCTGCAGGGCGGTAAAACACACCGCACCCATAAGGGGCACACAATATAGCAAGGACAGCCAGCCAGACATCGCCTAGTGTCCCCCAACGGCACCCTCACAGCTCCCATTACACTGCACCCGTAACCTCCATCACTCTCTCTGAACTGCAGACTGAGATTATGCTGTCTATTAACATAATCTGGCATGGCCAGACACCTTTCAAAGGCCAGTATCATTAAAGAGGCAGAAGCACCATACACATGTAAACGACTTAGATGCTTCCTTCATCAGCGCTTGGCAGCCCTACACACCAGTCCGGGGGGAAGGATTGTCACGGATTGTCCCTCTGCCCTCCTGACGGCATTTCCATTACACTGTTTTTGTAATATATTTGTTAATTTGAAACTATATTCTGACATTGTTTTTTTGTTTGATTATTGCTTGAGCTTATGCAATTCATTATGTATTTGTGTTATGTTGTGCTTGTTCTATTCATGTTACCCCATTTGTTGTGTCATTGTTTACATGTTAAGCACTTTGTTTCTTATTTATGATATTCATAAAGTTACATTATTATTATTGGAGTTCTCCCGGTCACTGTCATTGCCTGCAACTGGTCACCACACCCGCATTCACCTATCTACTCGAAGGCAAAGTCAGAGTTACACTCTACTCACAAATCAGTTACACTCTGCCACAAACACCAGTAATGCCTAAGCGTTCTGTATTCCACATGTTGGAAGGATGGTGTTGAGTGTTGCAATTGGTGTTGACATTCTCTGACTTGCTGTCGTTGTTGAATTATTGTGCAGTGTTCAGATCTAAATTATTATTATGAAATGAATCAAGTATTGTTGCACCAATTGCACGTGCGTTCAAAGGCATATATGAACAAAAGAGTAATTGAGATTGAGCGTCTGTCACTCCGTCCCTCGCCTCCTCTACCTCTCTGACTGAGCTCTGAAACCAAGAAGTGCAACCCTGTGTTGACTACTTCAACTGAGACGGTTGGCTCAGAGCTGGCCAACGACAAAGTTAAAAGTACCCTATAGCGGATAGTCTCTCTCTCTCTCTTGCTCTCTCGCTCGCTCTCTCTCTCGCTCGCTCTCTCTCCCGCTCTCGCTCTCTCTCTCTCTCTCTCTCGACGTTAATTAGTGCCCTTAGTATTTCACCAAACAGTCGAGCTAACGGTTTACATTTCTGTGTTTTCTATATCGCTTTCTGTCACGGCTTCATGTTTAGAACAACTTTATTTCGGAGCGACACCTCCTGAAGACTTCCAACGGTAGGAATGGCTCATTTGTATTTATGATTAGGCTACAGTAGGCTATATCGTTTCAAAAACACTTTGGTACGCGCGTGCCCCTGTGTTCGGGGACACGTAAACACTTGGATGATGGGTGATAATTATCTTCCATGCGTTATACAGTTTGTATAGGCATTTGAAGCAACAAACGCCGGACAGCGCATTTCTAACAACATTGTATTATTTCCACACTGCTCTATGTAACACTGCTGTCAGAATCTGCCTTAATTGTTTTAGATGCAAGTTGATAGTGCTTCTAATCATGTCCACAAGGATACCTGATGAACATAATTATACCGAGCAATTGTAGGCTTGTGTTATTGGCGATTCAATGGAATTATAATGATTTGGGATGCCCTGGTTTAAAGTAGCCACAAACCAGGTATTTCTACGCAAATTCCTGTTCTTGAGTTGTCGTTGTTCTTTGGGCAGCTCTGTTGACAATTTGTTGATGAATATGTAAATTAGAAAAACCGCAGTAAATTCAAAATAATTTTCTTTGCGGTTACACATCACAGGTAGGCGATTATATGTGGGTTTTAGAGAAGGAGCGCAACTTATTTTTGCCACTAGATGGCTATCTCGAGCAAAGCACAGGTGGACTGTTTTTTTTAGGATCTTTTGCATAGGATGTGTGAGTGCGCGTGTATATGAGGGTGTAGCCTACTGTTTTTAAAAATTAAAAAATGTTTAAACTTAATGAGGAATATCTTCAGGCAATAAAAAAAAGTATTGAGATAAACCTGGCAGGTAGCCTACTTTGGTGAAGTGCTGTTAGGTAGCATAAAGGTCTAGGATTGTATAATCTTAAATTGCATACTCCAACGTCGCTGAGACATTTGTCACTAATGTACCTTAGCAATAACAGTAATGCAACTTTTGACGACTGGTGAGCTCTTACTTTAATTAAATTCATTTTACTCTTGAGGATTGGTGGGTTGTGGGTTCTCAGTGCTTAGAGAAAGGTCAATTTACAGATTTTAAACCTTTATGCAGAATATGGCTGTGTCCCCCAGAATAACTGGCATGTTAAAACAAGTAGATGGATCGATTATGTCTATAAAATATATATTTATAATGTACAAAGGATTTCACATTTTCATATTTTACTTCTGCTTTCAAGTCATAACCATACTATAATATTGAATAATAGCACTTGGTACTTATAGTGCTTAGTGGCTGTATAACATTAA
This sequence comes from Brosme brosme, assembly GCA_900302425.1. NCBI lineage: Eukaryota > Metazoa > Chordata > Actinopteri > Gadiformes > Lotidae > Brosme > Brosme brosme. The sequence goes on from OMKX01078435.1 coordinate 3,290, forward strand.
CAGATTGTGACACGACTACTGTCGCACCAGTATATTTCTGATTTATAGTATAAAGGTGAAGATAAATGTTTAGAATAAAAATTTAATAAAAATTGGTGTTACAGAATATTCAGATGCTGTGATTGATGATTGGGCATTTGTCGCTTGACACAGGCACCCACTGAACTGAACGTGATTTAGAGTGTCATTTCATATGGTGATCATCTACAATGCAAGCCATGTTTCCAGTCTAGTGACCCCCTTCAGTTGGGAGTCGTTCATGTTCTGTTGGATCAATACATGTTATCAGAGTTGATTAATTAGGAGATCACTGGCTGTTGTCTTCCAAGGACATGTAGTGTGGGGGCACTGGTGTAGTGTCCATATATAGTGGGAGAGAATTCTTAACCCATTGGTAATTATCCCAAAATCAGTCAAAATCGACAAACATTTTAAAATGTGTGTAAATAGATTTTTCACTTGCACAAAGTCATATTTTCACTTCAGTAATCCCTTTTGTTAAAAAATATTAGAAATGATGTATGAGGAAACCCAGCATTGAATGTTTTGTGTTGTAAAACATTTCGCACAAACTACGGTTTTGTGAACACTTCCGGATAGGAACAGTGAATATCATAGTTAATAAAAAAGATCATTCAGTTATTGTGTTTCTATGGTCACCACCTGAACAGTATGTCCTACCTGATCCTTACCAGAATATGAATTCGCTATTCTGGTAAGTTGTGGCCAAGCATACAAGATTGTGCAAACAAAGTAATGGATTTACCATTAAAGGATTTCAACTTTTTTGAAGTGATAATTGATGATGTTTCAGAGAAATGCACACACTGTGTCCAAAGCCTGACGCTGTTTGACTGCATTATCAAGCATGAGTGGACAAATCATAGCGTCAAACTCCCTTGTGTTAGGAGGGTAATGGAGTAATTAAATGTAATCTGCATCCACTTACTGTCTCGATGGAGTGTTTCATTCATGCACACATTCACTTGTCTCAATCCTTTAGTGTGCTTTGCTTAAAATACATTTATTCTGTAGCGGTTGTTTATTATATCAGATACAGAAATGGGAGTCACTTTATTAAAGGTGTTTCTGAGCATTACCGGCCGATTGCAGAGAGGCCCAAAGTTATGAATTATGGAAGGACTATGTTAGGAGGTTTCGACCTTATTCTCTCATTCCCAAGCTGAGGCTATGACTTAAAAATAAAAAAATATATAAAAAGGGTCATGAAATTCAAATCGCTCATCATGCGGAGGTAAAAGGGAGCGACCATTAAGGCAAGGAGCCCCTGGGCTCTCCGTGGCTCATTCATGGAGGAACAAAAGGCATAGTGAGGCTAGAAAGACGAAAAAGAGTTCAAGAGTGACAGAGGCAGCATGAAAGGCTTCTGAGTGGTTCTGCCTGGTGGGCACAATGGAAGGGTAAGTGATGGAGCTGGCCAGAACAAGATGGCAGTCTTGAAACAAACAGAAGAGTAGCAAAGAGACAGACAGGGATACTGTTAAGTTGTTGGCAAGTAGATGAAGACCAATGGAACCCAGTTCATCAAAAGGAACTCTAAGGGAATATGGCGGTTCGTTCTTGGGGAGTACGGTACCATTGCCTGGTTCAGACCTTCCATTGAATAACAATAGAAGGCAATGCAAAATACAAACAGGTTTCTATAATAATAAGGATGAACAAAACATTGGCCATGAAGCAGGATGATATTACCCTATACCTGAGTAACTTTATAAAGGTATGACTTTATAGGGGACTAGGAACCAGTGCATAGAGGTGTTTTCTCTTCCTCGCCAGGATCCTTGCAGCAATGTTCAGAATATACCTGGTTGGTTCTTCTGCTAGGGATAAATAGTTCACAACCTTGAGGACATGCAGGCAGTGATAGACTTGGGCTTCGTTTTTTTTGCTTTTCCATTGGTGAAAGGAATCCTGCAGTTTTGTTTAGTCAGGGGGGTCCTAACACCCAAAGTAGTGCCTGAGATCAGGGATGTCCTGTGAATCAAATGCGAAAAATGGACAAGGGAAGTTGATTCAACCCTCTGTGGCGGCCGTACATGCTAAAAACATAATATATTTTATGTTAAATCATAACATTTGCCAGTGGTGAGGTGTACTGCTGCTTTGGAGAGGCTTTGGAAATGTATAATTAGCTTAATTTCATCAGCATAATGATTAGATGCCCAGGAATTTGTAGTGATGATTTAGCCAAATAGAGGGTAAGCTGGAACGAGGCAAATGACCAAACCTTTTGATCAACACAGAATGTTTACAACCTCTCAGCAAGACATACGTCTGTCATTGAAAAAGAACCTCACTAGGCAGCCTGGAGCCTGAGTTCCCTACAAGTCACCAATGGTGACTTGATTTGGAGGGACTTTAAGAGTGTTATGTGTCTGGTCAGCAGTGCAATCCAGGAGCATCAGTAGAAAGTGAAGGTTCAGTATCAACTGACCGGAGCTGTCTAAGATGGACCTGAAGCTGATTCCTGTTCAATGTATTGGGAAAGGTGGATTTAAATGTACTGACTGGAGGAAAAGCCTGTGAGTCCCTAAGGCTAGGATGTGTTGCAATCAGCAAAGGCTGCAGTTATTTAGCTCTAAAAAGTCAATGGGGTTATTGCTCCTCAGTGGCCTTAATGGTGTTTGAAGATCATTTATGGTGGGAAACACATGATTGGGCTGCTTTAATTGTTATCAATTTTTGTGGAGGGGAATTGGGTCTGTGTATCTTTGTAGCTGTTCCACACAAAGGGCTAATCTTTATCTCTATAAAAGTCCATTGTCGTGTGATTAATATCCTAGATGGGGAACCAACCTATATATATATATATATATATATAGGCTGCAGGCTGTTGTCTGAAGGAAGAGGTGAAGGACATTTTAAGTAGAGACAAGCACGAGGTGCCTTAGACCAAGACATTATGTGAAATAAGTTATTAAAGGGACCAAACAGTTGTGTCAAAAAGATTAAGAGCACAACAAGTGTTTATATATTATTAAAAATAATAACATGCTTACCTGATTTTTCATCATCACCACGATACCATACAATGTTAACTATTTAATCGATCTATTCCCATAATGGAACAAAATCCTACCATATGGCACCAATGGAGAGCCTTTAAGGAATCTACTGCAAATATTTTGGGAAGTGGTCTTTGAAATCATTGCTTGGTTACTTTTCCAACACCACCACTTCCTGCTTGGGATGCTGGCGAGAAATGAAGTAGTTGTCTCCAAGTAACCAGCTTTGACAGTCTCCCTAGGAAGAGCGAAGCCTCCGAGAGCTGGAAGCATTATAGTGGATTATACAAAGTCCAGCTGAGCACAGCAGGGAATCGCTTCACAGAAAATAGATTTTTCTCTATTTGTGACAATCAATATGCCGTCTCTTGTGTGGCCTGCAATTTGGCAAGGCCATGGTAGCCAGTAATCAATGATATCCCATAACGCGATTGTCTGATTGTAATGATTTAGCTACATCAACACAATGCAACAATACAATAAAAACTACTCGTAACATAGATGGTGGAGACAGGGAGACAACTAGTCTTTTTGTTTGTTTTAAGTTTTTACTCCTTTGAAACTTTGATGATACTTGGAGGGAGAGTAGAAAAGTTTGAGAAAAGTTTTAAATTTGAGCCTAAATTTCTTAACATCACAATGTATGTCACTCATTCTCAATCTCTACACTCCTATTTTGTTTATTTTCTGGAAATATGCTAATACTACATTCAATCTTTTCAAATCGCAACAATGATTTCATGAAGGATTTAAAGCTGAGGTCAATACTGATTATTGATCCTTTCTTTGGAATTTGAATGATACAAAGTTTGCTGAGGGCCTCCAGTCTCCTCCTGAAGGCTGAGTTTTATCTTCCCTAGCCACACTGATTGTGGTGTGATGTGTAGGCTAAGATAGAAACCACATATTTTGACTCTAATGTGAATTAGAAAGTATACTCAAGATAAATAAGGGAAAAGGATTACAACAGCTAATTATAGTTGGGGTTATTGATTGGGATTATTATTATTATTATTATTATAATTATTGTTATTACTGACTACTCAGCTGCTGTGGATTTTGACATTAGATTTGTTGCTGTTAGCACAAAGCTTTCAAAAGCTTTGGTATTACAGGTTTTACTGGGACTTTGTTGGGGATTAACTACTTATTGCAGTGGAGAAGTTATGAAAACTAGCCAGTATCTACAAAATTGATGTGAACCAAATTTTCAGTTGTATTTAATTATTAAGTAGCTTGTGTTGGACAGGTAAAATAGCAGTATTAACCAGAAGTTACTGGGCTAGCTAAAATAAGTTTTATTTTATTTTATTATTATATAATATGTATTAATGTTAATATTATCTAAAACCCAATCAATCTATTACTTCTCATTTTCCCTTGTGAGATTCAAGAACTACCTCAGCGGATACTATTAGCAAGCAAGCAGACAATGGAAACCCCTGCAGCACGAACCTCAGAGTACAAGATGGATATATACGGGAATTACTATTCAGCAAGTGCAGCAATCGAATCAAGGCTACACAACTCCCAAATAGTGTATGTAGGCAGACATGTAGCGACACATGACTCCCACAAGACTAGGGCTTCAGGTGAACCCTTCAGCTCTCCCACCATTTATGTAACGATCAATTATTTCACTGTTTGTCTCAGTGACAAATGGAGCCATCTCCACCTACATGTGTGTGACTTTTAACAAATACTGCTGATATACTGCATCTTCTTTTGGTTGTGGGGGCTCCCCTGAGGGTATATCTCTGCTAACCCCAAGCTTTCTGTAGTAACTCTGAGAGTCTGTCAATAGTCATAGGGGACCGGCCGGCCTCGTCTCGTCTGTCTGTCTGTCTGCCCTCTGTCCATCTCTCCGTCGGTCAGGGAAGAATGATCAGAATGGGGAATTTATATTGAATATGCAAATATTTAAGTAGCCTTTCTACCATATAAATCAAAGCATAGAAGAAAAGGTTTGTTACAATACAATACAATTTGTTCCAAAATGTCACGATACAACCTATATGTTAGAAGTTTCTACAACAACACATTACTTTTTAACATTAAATGTGTTTTTTTGTGGAAAACGTTTTTTATGCTGGAGATGCGTTGTCGTCTTTTGGTAAAACATTTTTTGATGATGATTTATTCCTTACGCCTTGTAACTACTTAAAAATTCGACCCTCTGGATGTGTGTGTGTGTCTGTGTTTTTATTCAATTAAAATGTTCAATTCCATTTTATTTATTTTTTATTTTTTATTCAACCCAAACAACCAACGGTGTACATTAATCACACACATGTCTAACAAGTTAGACACACACATGTCTAACAAGTTCTATCTAGTTCCAACTGCTGAATCCATCTATCTGACTAAAACTGAAACTGCAGTTGGAGGCCATTATCTATGTTTTTAAAATGCAGGCTTTAGGGTTACTATCCAATATTGACATATGTAACTAAAACTTTAATTAAATATTGTGTTATACAGCTGAGGTATAGTTATCAGATGTCTTTGGGCTAAGCTTCATAACTGTTTGGCGTTCTTAGGGTTGTGTTTCATAACTGTCTTTCGTTCCTAGGACATGCTACGCATAACCGGTATAGACCTAGAAAATTTCACAGCATCAAATACATACTGCACATGTATTAGTTATTTAATATTGGAGGATCTTACCTGCTCTTTTGTTGCAACTTGATTAGGAAAAAAACTGCTCATTTTTTACACCCACTATTTGAAAAGGAAATCTGAGTATGCAGAGGTGGGTTTTGTAGGCGCAGGTGCTGTGCCTAATCAGGACCATTCTCAGCAGCCTCAATCAAAACACGGGTCAAACCTGACGGATTACATCTTTCGACTGCAGGGTGTCTGTATGCATTTCTGCCGGGCTTTGCAATGGCCTGGTTGTCCTGACAGCCATCACTGTTAAACAACAAAGCTTCCAGGACAGCGGCGTCTGAAGGCGTGTTTCTGGTGCAGGATGTCTCCAGTTTGCATCAGTTATTAGCTCCTGCGTTTCCTGATGAGCGCGCGTGTTGCTCTCGTACGGTCGTTCTTGACAGCAGGCTCAGAGATACGGAGTGAGGCTTTAAAGTCTAGTATAGTGTATAATGTTTGAACTTAAACAAGGGGGGATTTATTAAGGAAATGAGTGTAAGTGTAAGCAGGCTCCTTGGACTGAATGGCTGCTGGATCCCTGGGGTCTGTTCTCTACTTGTGAGAATATTTCATCAGTTTTCTTTGATTATACTTTGGTGTGCTAGGGCCTTTGCAACAGGGTATGTTACCGTGCATGTGTGAGATGGAAGTGCAGCCAAGACTGGCGTATGTGGTCGATATTTTCATACATTGTGGACATCTGCCAGTTTGGGTCAGCCCCGCCCCCCCATGTCCACACCCTACTATTTATTGAGTATGTGTTCCCCACGGCCCTGTGTTTTCAGTCCTTTGAGATGATTTATGATACAAAAGTGCAAACTGGGGCAACCATTCGCCTGTGTGTGTCTGTGTGCATGCATGCGTGAAAAACTGGTCACATCAACTATTAATGTTCTACAGTTTGTTCAAAGGGAGACCAAAGAGTGGTAATTATGGATGTTGTACTCATTACAAAGTATTGCACATTGATCCTCCATTTTATTTTCACAGAGTGTATAGCCTATTAGCTATCACAGAGAAGTATTTGCACACACTTTATACGTGTGATAAACTCATTAATTATTGACCTGGGAAAACAGGTCAACAATTAATGACATAATACATTTCACACCTCCACACTGGATTAATTTGGCAGATATTCAAATCATTCAGACAATAATTATTTTCATAGTTTAGATAGGGGAAGATATAGTGCTGTGATTTTTCAAAGCACTGAACATTTTATTAAGTTCAGCAAACCAATTAAATCCCCATGAAACCATGATAAAACTTGATTTACTTTTCAGTGGTCATGAAGCTTATGGTATCATATTTTTACTTAATGTATTATACACAAGTTTGGATTTCTCATACTCCAAATATAAGATATTATGTGGAATAGAACTACAGTCCAAGTACAAATCCCCTTATCTGTGCGGTTAAGTATCAACTTAACCATGTACAAGTACCAAGTACATCAACTTTCAACGTTTGTTGCTTTGAGCCACCAAGGATGCATAGAACTGCCAGAATGTGCATGTAACTTGTTAAAAGCTTCCTATACGTGACAACCGCTACCTCATAGCTCTCGCCAGGAATGGTTTCAAATGCCTGGAGGGACCTCGTTCCCCATTCTCTCTCAAATCGATGTCCACCGGTTAATTTATTGTGCTATCTTTAACCAATTGGGGGGAGGGAGCGAAGAATTGAAGGCTAAAGACACAAAGTCAAATATGACTTTTAACTTCAGCTGTGGAAGCCATCTATACAGAAATAGCATTCCCCCCACACAGAGGCCATGTTCCCTCTCGCCTACTGGGTATTATAGAGATTGTCGTCATCTACCATAGGTTTACCATCCAAACATCCTGAGACTGGGATATTTATTAAAATATACAGTCCAAATATATATTCTATAGTGAGGACTTAACCATCTAGTAATGTCCTGGTTATGGTCTTATGTGGTTCACATGTAATCCTTAAATATGCAATATCTACGTCATTGTGAGGAAACAGTTTGTAAGTGTACACAAAAGTGAAAAGCACCATTTGAAACAATTCTACTGATCATTATTCAGTCTGTGTCCTCACATTGCAAAGCCTACATTTCCACAGACATTGTCTGAAACTGAAAACACAGTTAGGAAATGGAAAAATGTCCTTATCATACAATTACCAAAACAATAACTGTCAGCAGCTTCCATTCCATAGCCTACCATAATTGTTTTCCTGACATACAGTCTAATGTTAAACAGAATTCACCTGCTGCAATTTGTTTATTGTTGTTCTTGTTGTGGTAAATGTCACAATGCACGTTAGCCAGATAACACAGCAGTCTGGGTCCAAACGTTTTTTAAATAAGATGGTGCTTAATTATAATATTGTGCAGTCTAGTGGTAGAGACCAGCTCTGCCTGTTTACGTGACTGGTGCTTTTCCTCATCTCGCTGTCCTTGTGATGCCCTCCTCAGTCCTGGAGGGCAAAAATGCTTTCTCAGTTTTCTTTCTCCGTCTCTCTCACAGTTTTTTTTCATTTATTTATATTTATATAGACACATATATATATAAAAACCCCTTCCACCCCTACCCTGTTAAAAAAAAGCTTTTACATTATTGTCAATGGGGGTTGCAAAAGAAACAGAACATGGCTTTGCTTATTTTATCCTGAGTTCCAGTTAAAAAGCCCCAGGTGTCATGAGATGTGAGAGAGCATGAGGGAGAGCACTGCCCATAAGCAACACTGTTTCTGTCCTATTAGGCTTTGGTTTCGAAAGGTAGACTTTTTTTCACATTTAATGTTCATCTGGAGTTTTTGTCTTTGGTTTTGCCAAACCCTAAGGAAAACATTGTGCTCATTAAGTCATTTCAAATTCCTTACGCAATTTGCTTACATAACCCAATGTCTGCCATCCACAATTGAAAACAAAAAGACAAGCTTTGAAACAAGGGAGGCATGCTAAGTCCGAGGTTCCGCTAGGGGGTTGCTCTGTTAGCGTGGCTGTGCCACGCAAGATGCAGTGCTTTGATTAGTGATGACTGCATTCAACGTATACCGCAGCGTGAATTATTCATCTGACTTGAGTCAAGGTTGAAACTTACCGCATGCTCCTTATCACCGTGACCACAAAACAACACCTACCTTAGACTCAGTGTAAGATGTGATGAATCGATTGGCAAAGGAGAACAACTCGGCCATGGATATGACAGTTTTGAGCGATAACGGCCTGCTAAGCGTAGCTTCTGGACATGGCAAACTTTCTTGTCAAGAGCATATCATGAGCATTTTATCAAAGGCAGCGCGGGGGACCCCCGTCCTAAGACACCAGTGTCGTTTAGCAAGCAGCGATCTCATTAGAGATTCTGGCAACGGGAGTTGAAAAATAATTCCTGACTGCCTACTTCACCATCGGTTGTCCTGCAGCCATTTCTATGCAGTTATTTCCAGCTCGCGACGCAAGTTCAATTAGAA
>OMKX01078437.1:0-11424 GCA_900302425.1 Brosme brosme
ATAACATTGTTGACTTCAACTTTGACATGCACTGTGTATGTATCCATTGTTGTATCCATTTCAACACGGCCGCTAGACTGGTGAAATAGGATCCACACGCAGCAGACGGAGGACATGAGAGAAAAGGTGAGAGCGGGCAGATGTGAATAGATTACACATGACAGCCAGGCCACTGTTGTATAAGTCCACGTCGTCCGTGTATTATGGCTGTGTGGCAGATCAGTGGCTACAGTACCATTGAGCACTATAGCTTCGGCCGACGTTATGAGCCAACTGGTTACCGAGCTATCTGGTTCCCGAACACATGCACGAGTTCGGGAACCAGATAGCTCGGTAACCAGTGCGTGATCGCGCTTTCCCCAGGAAGCGCGATCACGCATGTCACATGCACGAGTTCGGGAACCAGATAGCTCGGTAACCAGTTGGCTCATAACACCGGTCTTCTGCACCGTTCCTCACACAATGTGCAAAGAGCGAGAACAACAGGTGTATTTATACCCTCTTTGTTATGAACACGGTATTATACACATCATACGCCCGACTGCACCTCCCTGTCTGATTCCAAACGTATACCTTCAAAGCTACCAACGTTGAACACAAGTAGTGCTAAATCAACCTTAAAGATGTAGTCAAGGGCCTAACGTTACTATAGGCTACATTAAAAATAAAAAAAAAATAAAAATCTGTAGGTGGGATGTCTCTTTCTACAGAAATAGAGGCCGAAATATCTCAATACTGAATTTAAATGACAAATCTCAAATGTAAGCAAAAGAATAGCAGTAAAAATATGCTACATGAATCAATCCATTAAAGGCAGTAGATGTTAGAACATACAGACGTGTACAGAAAATCCCTGGATATGGTTTCTTCTTGTGCTGCACCTCGAGAGCAGCACAAGTCTGTGTGCTCCATTTTTTTCCTGCTTTCTAACCCATCTCCCCCTGGTCTGTTCTGTTCTAGTTCTGTCTCTTCTCTGTGTCCTTTACCTTCCCCCCATCGAGCTGCACACGTGTGGAAATTGGCGGAAAATCTGTCAGACTTAATAAAGCACCTCTGCGCCTCTGTTGTGTCTGTTTTATGTTGCACCTGGTTTACCAAATGATGTATAGTTTGGTGTTTTTAACCCCGAATTGTTTTTCTCCTTTCCTCCTCCATGTGAGGGACAGATGCAGTCAGCCTTCGAGGGTCCTCCGTCAAGTCAATGGTGGACAACTCCTCTCCGTTTAGCCGAGAAGACCTCAGTATGCATAAAGGACATTCTGGTAATTTTCTTTTTCACCAGCTACCTCAGAGTTATTCTTAAAACGCAGGCCTAGGAGACTCGGGAGAAAAATGTTATCCGCTTTCTGGTTTGTGAGGACGATTCAAGTTGAGTTTCTTTCACACTCAATTGGAGTCTCAACGGCACTTCTCAAACCCAACCCAAATGTTTTAAAAGGAAGACATTTAAGTATGCAGTCTTCAATAACGATCCCCAGTCCTTTCCAACGCTCTCCAGGAGCAGGTCTTTAGTGGTTTCTGTTAAGTGAACGTTCCCGTGTTAATTGAGGAATGAATAGTGCGCTGAAGTAGCCTACTCCACTTGCCCTGTCTAGTTTGTTCCGGTGGTCGGTAACACGTATCCGGATTAAAGTTTCACACAGGTGCCATCTACATATTTATTCTCTCTGTCCACGTTTTGCCTCTGGGCAATGATAAAAGCCTATTGCAAGAGAGGTTCTTCCTGTTCTCATACAAAACAACCCATAAGCCTCTCCAGTCTTCCCTGTGGCTTCACTGGGGTTCTGGTAGGCTTATAGAGCATGTATCAAGTGTGAAAGTTGTGTAAATATAGCCCCAACGCTGGGGACGAGTTATGTCGGGGCTGTATAAACAACGGGGAGAATCTCAACAGTGCATTCCACTGGTTGGGGAAGCACTTGAGCTGAATTGTTGACATAGCAGAGCATGTCGTGAGGCTGGTCTGATCTAAAGGCTGTGTGTGAAATGATGGAGGCCTACGTTGTTCTATGTTAATGTAAGGTTTAATCGTGTCTGTGTAGTTTAAAACATTATCATTTGAGGTTATCATCGGCTACCTCACTTCGCTTTTCTAGATAAATTGGTTTTGGTTTCTGGATAAAACGAAACTTTCCCGTTTCTGGTGTTCATTTCCCAGGATGTGTCAGAAACGGTTAACCTGAGGTGTTAGATGTTGTTGTGGTGGTTACGGGTCAGGGCAAAAGCAGAAGTATCAGAAATCCACATCGGTAAATAACCGATGTTTGCAGATAACTGCAGCGACACCAGGGCACTATTCTCTACCATTGTTCCCTCACTTAAGGCCTGTGAGATGTGAGTCTAAGGTATCTAAGCGTGTCTATAAAGCTCTTAATGGAATAGCACTTATTTTATATTTCAGACTCCCTGTCGCCTCATGTCTCAGAAGGAGCCCTTATGCCCTCTACTGCCGGGATTTTAAACATTCCTGCGGTTCCCCTCTAAAAAAGGGAAACAGCCTTGCACCTGAGGTTGTGAATACACCATTCAAAAAAAATACGACATCTATTGCATTTTCTTTAAGTAATGGGGAAAGCACCAATGGCCATTAACTTGTAGGATTGTGTTATTTTCCTTCTTGCACCCCTCTGCACTCTATTTCTTTGTATTGTTTCATTATATGATTTATCTTTTATGCACTGTTAGAGTTCAAGCTATGCTAAATCCCAGAGGGCCATGGTTTTGCACTCCAGGTGCAACACGGTCACAGACAATGTACAGCGAACAATACAAGAGTTAAGAAGAGACGATTCAATGAACAATGCAAGAGTAAAGAACAGACAAGAACAGACAATCCTAGACACGTCAATGGGTCTTGTTTGATTCTGAGATGTTTCTGGAAAGCCTTGCCAAGCTGGGTTCTTGTCTTTCACTTGTTACACCTCCCCACTCATTTGGTTATTGTGTTCATTGTTTATTTTTTTTATTCTGAAATTGTATCATTATTTAGCGCATTGTACAGTGTTGTGCTGAAATATTCGGTTCAAGCACGTTGAGCTCAAAGTCTGCTGATATTAATCTTTCCAAATTAATCTAAGACTTGATTTTCTCTGAACATGGATTAGCAGTGTGTTTTGATATTTCCCTAATAATTCATGTTGGCATATTTAGACACTGACTTTCATTCAACTTCATTGTACATCTTACTACACTTCATCTTATTAGTGTACTACTTCTTGTTTTTTAGTGTGCTTGAAGCGTACAGTTTGTGCTGCTAGCAGGGCTGATACCAAAACTTGGTTATATACTGAGGGGCTTCAAGGGAGAGATTAATCTCAACTCACTTCCCAAACCACAATGGTTTCCTCAAGAGTGTCATTAAACACTTGAATGGCGAGTTCATCCCATGCTATCTGTTATTACCTATTATTTATATAACAACTTTTGCCCTCTTCAAAGTCGGACCTTATCTTCATTTGAGTTTCTGGCTTTCATCCGTCCAGAGAGAAAAATAGTTAAATAAATCGAGGTTATGTCATAAAAGATATGCTTCAGTAATTCTTCCAAAAAAGTCTTTAAGAACTGGCTAGCAAACCCCTGAACTCCCCATATCTTCAATCCTTAAAAACAATGAATATTATAATGAGTATATGTTGGATTCTTTGGTGAAGTCAGTTAACTCATTTGAAATGGAGAGTTTCCTCACCTTAGTTTCCGGGGGAATACGATGCTCTATGCATATGCAACACCCTAATGCCCCAGACTATCTAACTAACGCCAACCCACTAATTAGCATTTATTATCATTTTGGAACATGATAAGTTGGATCTATTTTCTGACAAACTGTGCACGTACATGCACGTATCCAACACATTTGTGCTTGAAGTGTCTGTGTTCTCCCGTTCTTCAGTGATGTGAAGGCAGTGCGAGGTAGAGACACAAACACACTGGTTGATTGCAACAAATAGTCGTGTCTTTATTGCAAATGAGTCGGCACAACTTGTTTTGACTTTAGTATTTTACTGTTTATCACCCAGGCTGGCCGAGCCAAAGTGCTGCTATTTCACCAGCATCCTTCATCACCTGCCTCCTGCAAGAATACATGACCACACACGGTTCCACTATCAATTCTGGCTGGACTCTTGTTTGAGCCTTACACTCTGCTGCAGCTGTTGACATCCAACGCTAAGGGCGACGTGAGGGCCGTGAACAGACTGCAGATGGAGGACAGACTCACAGGGGTCCAGCTACTACACTCACCCCGGCTGAACCTCGGCTGCTAGGTGTGGTTGGTGTGTTTGTTTTCGGTGGATCGAGTCGACGTTTCTCCTGACCAAGGCTCAACAGAGATTCTCTCCAAGATTGTGTTTTTGATTTGTATTATTAAACACTTTCATTTATATTTTTTATCTAACTCACTTTTGAAAAGGTGTTTAGAAATATTTATGTTCAATATCATGTCACCGGGCCCAATTCTTTTATATCAGCCCGATGCAAGACAATCCTGTTAGCCAACCGGTAGCCTAGGTACCAAACCCTGATCAACGCAATGGGAATACATCTATGAGGTGGCACTAGCTGGTTGATGATGGTTGACATATCTCCCCCTTCATGTGCATGAAGGTAGATCTACACAGGTAGAGCTGGGGTGGAGGCCTAGAGTGCTGAGTACAGATGTGAGCAAAGCTATTGATGTACACCAACTCTTTGCTGTCCGCTGTGATGAGTTCGGCGTTTTGCCGATTGTCCGTCAATGTGTGACCGGTGCAGGTGTCTCCGCTTTGATGTGCCTCTTATTTATCCGTCAAAGGTATGGAAGGTATTATCTTCACTGTGATATCAATTGCTGTACTGACTGAGCTCCTGTGTTTCCTCACTGGGCTCGTGGTGCTCTATCAGGGCCTGTGTCTGAAGTAGGACGTGGCGCAGCTGTCATCAGTTACATAAGCATTTGTGCAACCCAAAAAGTACTTCTATTTAAATGGGAATCGGAGTTAAACAGGGAGTAAGCGAAAGATGGATCAGATACAGATCAGATAGAGGCAGTGCAGTGGCTACTGGGTTTGCACTTCCACCCAAACGGTACACGGTTCAATCCCCAATATCAATAGCCTAACCTTACAGGGGCCCTTGAGCAAGATACAAAACCTCGACCTGTTTCTTTTATGTCCATCTGAATGCCCTTTCAGTCACTATGAATAAAAGCTCAAGATATGAACCCATTGAGTGAGTGAGTGAGTGTCCTTGTCATGTGACCTTGTGCATCCGGAAGGTCATGGCACGAATTGCCTCTGTGGGGACACACAAACACACACACACACACAGGAGGAAGTAGAAGCTGGCGAAGCAGACTTTGGACAGAGGTCATTTTGAAGCATATGCAGATTGAGTTCCATTTATCTCTCTTTGTTTTAGAGGTTGCGACAGCCCGGGGACACAGATTTGTATGTGTTTATGTGTGTGTGGGTGTGCGCGCCTGACCACGTGCGAGTGTCGAACTTCCTGCCAAGTTTCTCTGCCAAGGTTTACTGGCAGCTGAAGCGTTTTTCGTTGGATCTTGAGCTCCGAGCTGCCTTATTTGAACGGTTGCATCTGTAATGTCCTTGTATCTCTGCTTTAACCTCGTCAACCACACGTTTACTCGACAAAAAATGTTTTTTATTGCATCAATTCGATTAAAAAAAGGGATGGTTTGTGACCCATTATGCATGCAGCTTTAGTGCTTATGCAGTACATGCTGTATTTCAGTAGGTATGGAAATGGTACAAATAAGTTGGGTTTTATTATCTGACCTTATGGCGCTTCTTACCGAGTCTCTGAATGTCAGCGTCGCGGAGCTCCTCGTGTTCTCTGCCAGGTTCAGACCACAGGGCCGACCCGTCCCATTTCTCTCCCACTGTAATTTTCTGCTGAGTAAGCACAAGGGTATAATGGAGTCTCTCAGACTAGCGCCTCAGAGTTAATTAGTGCGCTATGTAAATTATTTTCCTCTCTCGCCGATGGCGGTGTACTGCACTTCTGATGTGTCGCGTTCTTTTTACTTTGTGTTCTGCGTCTCGCCCACACACATTTCTTAACCCTTTACCTACCACTGACCTTTTAGTCTGGTCTCGTTGCCAACTTTGTTGTTGCCACTGCAAGTCATTTGGAAATGATCCATAAATTATGGTCACGGCTATAAAATACTGTCAACCTGTACGTATTTATATCCTCGCTCTTGCCATAATTTTCCTTCTCATTGCACACCTGCTGTCAGGTTTAATCGCTCGATAGCTCAGCTTTTTAAACCGGAATCATTACCATGAGTGATGTGGAATGTTTTTCAAGTTTTTGATCTTCTTCTTCTGCTCATTTAAATGTGTTTTCTGCTGCACTTATCTGTCTTTTGTGGCTCTTATCTTTGCCTTTCCAGGCCTCATGGGCCTGACTCACCAAGCAGCATCTTGGTTCCATCTTGGTTCAAATGCTAGCTGGGTGGGGGAACTGAATGCGAAAGTTCTGCATTCAGTTCCCCCCGTTGCTGTATAGAAATGACCCATACATTGGCAATGATGCAAATCGTGATGACTTCAGTGATATCTTCACCAGTGATGTGGAAGTTACTCTCAAAATTAAATATATAACTCATTACTTACTTTTGTGGAGAAAAAAATCCACAAATGTATCCACCGATCAGAAGCCAGGTTTCTTACAGCTAAGAAGCACATACATTTGCGATATCCAATCAGCCAGAGCCATTTAGAGAACAGCCGCAGCATGATGATGTTAAGTGTGCGGTAGGAAATCCATCCCAAATAAATGGAATTAAATTAATCTTTCTGGTTGCAATTCTTATGCACCATGCACTTATTAATATAAACATGAATACGTAATATATATTCAAATTCAAACAGATTTATTATACACTTTTTGCTTGCAAAAGGCAAACACTTATCTTTGACTTGCATGGGCAGGAATCTGCGACTGAACAGGGTACATTAAAATCACATCCAGACAGGACACATTAAACCATATATATGTATATTTTGTTTTAGGTATTTTAGTATTTTGACGATGCACCAATTTACCGCAATTAATTCATTAAATACATCTCTAATAAACTCGGGAACATGAACAGCATGTCAAACAGTTTGTCTGTGCCCTTTCCTCCATGTTGTCCTTGCACAAAGTCTCCACCATGGTTTTCCGTGGTGATGGCGCTGCCCCAATCGCTCTGAGAAGAGTATGGATGTTCGGTTTCCCCACTGACACCGTAAGGAGAATTAGAAGAATGGTTGGCTCAAAACAATTCACTCATTTTCTTCCATCATTTTGCCGCCCCCTGTAGAGTCGTGAGAGTTTTGTTATTATCGGTCCTGGCTTGCTTGGTGTGTGATATTTGGCGAGTTTTCAGAGAAGGCGCGAATAATCAGACGGAAGAGTCTTCATGTGTGTACCCCCGCTTGTTCGACCACTGACCTTACGCGAAGGCAAGATGGTCAAGAACAGTCGTGTAGTGTGCACTTCCGAAGTCGACCCCGACTTTAGAAGTCGCCTAGTGGTCAGAAGACCCATCCGACATTTACACAAAAATCTGTTGCCGCACTAGTAGTGACCATAGACATGGTGGTACGTATGGTCGATCTGGGCTTGCCGGTATGTGTGTCCATCCCAAGCCGATCCAATCTTTTCATCGACCCAAATTAATTATTGGATGAGCTACCTGCGCGCACTCTCATTGCACAGAGTCCTCTTCTCTCAAAACATCTCATCGTTTTCTTTATTGCTACTTTTGTTTTAATGGCTGTGCTATTCTGTAATGACTTATACTTTAATTTGAATCCCATCAAAAATATTTAATATTTTGCCTGATCACTCATGTTTTCTTTAAACAACGATAGCCTACGTCTTGCCAGGGTATGCTAACCTATAAGCAAGGCTATGCATGCACATAGTGTGTGAGTGTGAGATTACAATTGAACAAGACTCTTGAATCGCGGGTCCGGGGCGGTGCTAACCAGAAGAGCGTTTTGACACACTCCGCCAGAGTACCGACCGGAGATGTCTTTCAGAGCGGCGCTCTTCAAACTCGCCACGACGGGGGATGCTCCTCTCGATCATGCACACGAGTGGCACAATCAGTGATGCAGTGGGCTGCTTCTCGTCACAAACAACTGTTGTGGCAGTCTTTAGTGGTTTCAGCACCTCGACAATCTCCTCCGCATCTGATATATCACCGACATCCAACGTATCAATGTCTCTGGCGTTTCTTCCTACTTCAGTGCTCATCAGGACTGCCGTAACAGCCGTCTGTTGTTCCAGATAGCGTTCGAGCATATCATGCAAACTGTTCCATCTGGTTGACGCTTCCATTATGAGCTTGTGAGACGGAAGCTGTTACAGAGCGTGTTTAGACGCTAAAACTGCAGTGGCTGTAGTGCTCCTATGAAAGAAGGTTGCCACTTTTCGCACCCGGCCAAGCAAGCGGCTGACCCGGGCAACCTGTAGCCCCCGCTGGGTAGCTAGATTTATAGCATGGGCTCAGCATTTCACATGCGTTCCAAGACCGCTTTCACTGACTGCAATGTCCATATTTCGGGCATTATCTGATACAACTGCAGTGTTGTGAATTTGCCTCTTCAAGTCCCATTCCATTGCTGCCTGTTGTAGCACTTCACCCACGTTAACTCCTGCATGCGACTCAATAATAGGCGAGTTTAAAGGACATAGCTAGACATCTCCCAATTACATATAATATGCGTTGTGATGGTGATATAGCCCTGTGTGGCACGGCTAGTCCACCTGTCTGTAGTAAGTGAAATACAATTAGCTTCTTTCAAAGCTCTCCAGAAGTTCTCTCGTGTCTTTGTAGCGATTCGGTATGAATGTGGTATTTTGGCACCAGTGTTTTGAGCAAAAGCCTGAAGCCATCGCAAGTCACGGGGTATGAATTTCCCAATGGCTTTGGTTATTTCTGTAGCTATTTGACTTGTTGGTGGTAAAGTTGTAGCAAATTTCTTCTGTAAAGTTGTTTGGCCCAATGGCAATTTCTTTATATCTTTAATCTGCTACTTATGGTACAATTGAAGATGAACAGTCATGTTGGAGGTGTTGGCTGCTGTGTATGGTTTTATTGCTTTGCATAACTTACAAATTATCTTTGTCTTTTCAACAACTTGTTCGTTGTTCTCCTACTTCACTGGAAAGCCGAAGTATTGCCAAACATGTGACTTCAGCATAGCTGGAGCGCTTTCTATCTCTATTCCATCTGACGTTGGAGTACTGCTTGCAGCCATCTTCAAGTTCTAGGTTTGACTCTCAAGTTCCGGTTGTAGGCCCTACTGCATACAACAGCAATTGCGTCCTCTGTTGTCTAAAGTGTGTAATTGCAACAGAGATATTTTGGTGGTTGGCATCCCAGATCATTTTGGTTTGTCTTTACATACCAGGAAATTTCGCGATATCCTTTACCGACTTACACAATTTATCGGCATATTTTGCGGATCGCGATATACCGAATTTTGATTTATTTTCCCATCCCTATTATGAATGAATGGACAGTAGTCTTAATGATAATCGTTGCAAAAGAAGACGTTTACCTTTTTACCATGGAATTAAGCTGATTGCTCAGTGACACCAACCTCACCTGAGGAATTGGGCGCTCCTTAATACTGACGCACAGAGCCCTTGTGCCTTACAGTAAAACCCACTCACAACAGGCTCCGGCTTGCACCCTGCAGCCAACAGTCAACACTTTACCGAACGATTAGAGCTAGTTGGAGAAAGTGGTTCTGAAAAGGTATTTTTGGACCGCTTACATGCTCTGCCGTCAATGTAGTTTCTAAACACCTTGCTCTACAACAAGCTCCTCACCCCGTGTATAACAGCCACCAAGAAACCACATGTCCACATCACTGAGGATAGGCCAAAAGTATAACTCCCACTTAACCTTCTGTGGGTAAGGCAATGTAAATGCATTATGGATGCATTAACTCAACTCATTCACACCTCAGGGATTCAAAACTCAATCATTGTGTGTGTATGCGTTTGTGCGTTTTTGTGTGCTCGTTTGTGTGTGTAAATGCATTATGAATGCGTTTCCGCAACTCATTCACACATCAACAATTCAGAACTCAATCATTATGTGTTTGCCAAGGTCTATTTTGTGGTATGATAAAATAAATAGCTTCTTCCCCTTTGAAATAGAAAAGTATACAGTTGTTGTTGACCTGTTATCTCCTCTGACCATTATTCCCTCGTATGTGTTTGTGTATCTCAATGTGTTTCCTTTCAGAAAAATCCCCTGTTACATTTTATTCAAATATTGCAGTGACACCAGTTCAAGCATGGAGCGTCTGTACACATCTGTTACCAGCCACGCATAAAAGTAGAAGACAAACAAAAAAGAGCTTGTTAGGATCTATTAAGGCACTTTGAGCCTAGATGCCGAAAACAGACTGCAAATGATCGGACTGGCAGATGGTGTGCGTACAGGTTGCGGTTCCAGTGCAAAATGAGAGCAAACATTGGAAAAGGATCATATTGAACACAGCGCTGAAATTGTAAAAAAAAAAATGAAACGTGAAAAATAATTTAATACACCAAAACAAAATACAGCACAAGAAATAGCTCACAATTCTGTCGCGCCGGTATCAGTCAGAACCCTAATCCGGATTTTATATCTTCATCCATCTATCTATCCTTCCCTCTATCCGCCTTTAATCTAGTTTTCTGTAATCCATTTGGGGTTGGCTGCGCCACACCCGCTTTACAGTCTGGTTGGGTGGATGCTGATCTAAAAACCACCGTGAATATGTCTCCTAGATGCATGCGATAGGAGAAGAGAGGATGCTGGTGTTTTCATTTACACATTGCACTCTTTCTGGGTGGATGAATGAATGGCTAGATGGATGAATGGGTGGATGAATGGATGGATGAATGGATAGATGGATGAATGGATGAATGGGTGGATGAATGGATGGATTAATGGATGAATGGATTGATGGATGGATGGCTGGCTGGCTGGATGGCTGGCTGGCTGGCTGGCTGACTGACTGACTGGCGTTTACAACTTTTGTATTCAGGCTAATACCCGGTAACATGTGGTCAACATGTAGGCCTAACAAGCATTCGTCTTCCGGCTTCCATTCAAGAGTTACTCCCAGCTGTGCAGGCCCCCACTGTAATGAGTCCTGTAATGAGGCCCTCCACAGTGCATTATTAGGTGTACTGTTATCAGCACAATGCTGAACCCTGGCGTCTAGATAGGGTGTGGTGAGGACGGTGACCTTAAAACAAAGATATATATGTGCATGTGTAGTAATCATGATGATGATCATCATTTTCATAATGATCATACAAAATATGAATAACAATATTAGTTACAACACAATAAAAAACAAATGTTTTTTTTAATATCTAGAAAAAAATAGTTGTTTTTCTTCCAGGTTTAACACATAACACCGT
>OMKX01078438.1:0-11459 GCA_900302425.1 Brosme brosme
CATCTGTGCTTTTAACAATGTATGTCCCCCCATCACTGCTAATGTCCCGGGTAACACTGGCTTTTCCTTCATATGCATTCGGCTACCTATTTCATTTCATTTCAATTTTGAGGGGAAAAGAAAGATCAAGCAGAGAATAAAAAATCTTAACTAGCCTGCATACAGATATGTGTCCCCAAAAAACATTGTTTCAAATTCTATTAAAGCAGTAGAATTTGTGTTCAAGTGATCAATTCAATAAAAGTCTCAGACCCACTAAACACACATCGCCACAGAAGCCACCTCAAAGTATTACAATTGCCACATGGTAAATATATAGGTCGACACAAGCCTGTTCTTGTGATTACCGCACACCCAAAAAAGCAAGATGAGAACTGAAATCAGGAAGCAAATATAAGTGGTTACAGGTGGTTCTCAAACATCAGTATATGCTTACTGCTGACTCAGAAGAGAAGTACAACTAAATGCTGACATTAAATGTGCTGTAGGTAAGACTGAAAAAATCCCATAGCCATCCGTGTGCTATTGGTGAGGGAAATGCTGTGAATATATGTACATCTGTTCTGGTTGAACATGCATCTGCCAGTTTTTAATTGCTTCCAGCTCATTCCTCTCTTCCCTAATTGGTCAGTCACAAGTGCATAAACAGCACTATCATAGCTCCGTCCCGTGTGTGTGAATGCAACACTTCTCAATGGTGGAGAAATAGATGGCGGGAGGGAGCGGGCATATATTTTGGGTTGTTTTGTTTTCAAATCATGCACTCTTTGCAACTCTCCAATCTTACCTACGTCAGCTTTAAAAACATCAATTTGGCAACAATGAGGTCATATTCCCTATCCTGACTGGTCAGTTTTCCTTTCCTCTTCCTATTTGATCAAAGGGGTACACTGCAGGAGCTCGCTGGACAGCTCAGTGATGTGCTGCCACGCCTCTTGGATGTGGCGCAACTCGGTGGTCCGCCCACAGACAACGAAGCGCAGGGCGAAACGTCCGCGGAGCTTGCAAGGTGACAGGTGGATCTTCCCCATCCCAGTGATTCGTTTCAGCAAGGCTTTGTTCAGCTCATCCGAACCCTGGGAGAAACGCATAGCCGGAGAGGGAGTTGAATTAAAGACAACGGATGGTACACTTTGAAAGAATGAACAAACAAACATGATGCAATCTGAATACAATCAACAGGAGTAGTTTGTATTGATTTATTGATTAAGTAGACCCATCACCAAGTGCAGAGTAGCTATAGGAAATCATCAGTATCGTTCGAATTTTGTCTTTTTACCTGCCAGAGGGTAAAAACGTACGGGCAAAGCAATTGTTTGTATAGGCAACTAACTAGTCAAGTAATGTGATTCAAAACCCCTCCACTTTGCATCTGCCTCTTAATTCACCTTGCCAGGGTTTATTTCACAATAACAACTGGTTACTTACTAGAGAAATCAATAATTTGACACAGAATTGTTTTTTATAAATTATACATTCGATTCTACGGCTGGACATAGCGGCCTTAGCAACCGTTTGATATTCATAGCAGCCGTCTGCTACACAGAGATAACCGTTGAATGCCGTAATTTACCAATCGGTAGATGATATCATCAGGCAGGTACAAAAAATTCAGTACACGTATTCATACAGGGAGTTCGGTTCAGTACACCTTGTGATATTAAAAAGTAACTTTTCAGAATTTCAAACTGATCTTGGGGCTGTAACTGAAGTAGCGTCTGGTTTGTTATGTGTTATAAGAACACACAACATAGCATTCGCCATGTAGGGCAAAATGTAATTCATTTAGCTAGCATAAATTGATTAAAAGATCGCTATCCGATACTAACTGCTAGATATGATCAAAACAAATATTATGATTATATTTTTCAGTCCATGGTTTAATGATTCCCTCTCGCCTGTATTTCAGTCAGCAAGTCATACCAGCCCTCAATTAACATGCTGTTGTTTTGGACACTTTTTTTTTTTTACCTAGACCTCAGTATGCGTTTATTTAAGACGAATAGTTGCCTTTATGTCATTTGTTCCGGAAATTATTGCCAGTTAGCCACTGTTTAATAGTGTATAACTTGAAGAGAAATGCTATGTACGCATGTTTATTTACCACTGAACCTAAATCGTACTGAACTGTGCCTTCAAAACCAAGGTAGGCCAATGTTCCAAACCGGTTTTTAACTTTTGCGTATCGTAAAGCCCCTATGAGTGCATGATAGCATATTGAATGCAACTTGTACCTTCAGCCTGAAACAAACTAGTCCCATGACTACTTCAGCACAGATCTCAAAGTTGTTGTCCTCTCTCACAAGATTCTCAAATGCTTTGGCCAATCCCACATGCTGCAAACAGAAGACATTGTGTATCTCAGATCATATTCAATAATATATCATATTCCCCAATTGCCCATCAAAGTCTGTGCCTTTGTTTCATACAAAAGAAGATAAAAGATTAAGACATGTATATGGCATCATATCTGCAACAGACAGATTTCATATAATTCCTCAAATGAAAAGTAGTAAATAAGTCTTATGGCATTAGGCATTTTTACATGTATCCACTAGATGATAGCCTTGTGTCATTACATCATGTACCAATATTTCTTTCTATGTTCCACGTGTGTTCACAATTGAAGCCGGCCCTATAAGCATCCATTATATCAAACAAGTCAATGGTTATTCGTTAAAATCGAAATAAAACTTTCATGGAGATTATTTTCTCTTTTAATTTCCTGGACAGTCCTGTATTTGAGGCCATTTCCAGGTGTCACGAAACTCCCAACTCACTAATTTGTACTGTAATGTGACTTGGTACTGTTTTTGGATTGGTCCGACCTGCTTCCCATTTGTGACAGCCAGGCATGTCACTCGTCATCCAATCACATTTGAATTTCTATGTGCTGCTCTTTCTCATAATAAATGCCCTGCCGTCACTTATAATATACACATCAATATTTCTATGCTTCAGTGTGCGTACCTTACGGATGAAGGCCTGGAGGCCGCTGAGCCCGTACATGCGGCAGACAAACCACAACTTCAGTGAGCGGAACCTCCTGCCCATAGGAATGGTCCAATGCTGTGAGTCAGAGGAGAGGAGAGGGGAAAGAGTGATATTTAGCATGATAGCCAAGGTAGATCAAAATTATATGTATATTATAATAATATTATTATAAATGAACTACAGCAAAGAGTATCTCACCAAGTAATCTGTAACCAGACCTATTGTGGTAAAAAAATTGGGAGTTAGATATTATAATGGACATCGACTTTCTGCGGCTTGAGGCCCTTTTGAATAATGTTATTGGATTCTCCATCCAGTGTTGAGCCGGTACTGCTATGGACAATAGTCAGATAATTTATATAACAAATTTCTGTTCCACACCTTGGTTATTTTCATAAAGAGGGAACAAACACTGTAGACCAGCAGGACACCACCTCAGTCTGGATAATACATCTGGATCAATGATGATCGGCTCCAAATAAATCACAATCAACAAAACAAATGTAGCACACTTACACTTACACAGGTGCAGTTTATTAATTTAATAAATAACCACTGAAATACATGGTTGGTTGGCCGCTAATGAAATGAGGCCATAGCCTGTTGGACTGCACTGGATTAAGATAAATCCACTACATCCAACAGTGGTCCTCAGTAAGTAGTAGTACTTAAGTAACTTAAGTAAAAAAAAAATCGATTTTGTTGGTAAAGTATGGCCGATGGTGAGTCTGTTAAAAAGTGAATTCAAAAAGACTGCGCTGCACCTACCTGACGCTTGGTTTTCAATTTTCAGGTACTCTGGATCCATTTTGCAGGCTCTGGTTAGGTCTGCACTATGTTTTACCCTGAAACAACGCAAATGAATGGCTTGTTGAATTGACAATGGATAGAAAAAAGACAAATTCTCCATACCGAGAAAAAAACAACACTTTTATAGCAGGGATTTTCTGCCAAAACCGGAAGTCCAATTGACTGCGTATATAACCAATTTGTTTATAATAATATTTATATATAGCCCCAACTCCTCTTCACTTTGGGGACCTGGGTCCTGCATCACCCTAAAGGGGTTTATATTGAGGTAATGACCAGCTCGCTGTACATTTTCCAGATTTTTATTCCACTTTTACTAAAGAAATGAATAATTTGACACAAAATATAATGCTAATATAATGCCTGAATACCATAATCGACCAATCAGAATCAAGTCTTAAAAAAAACTGTTTCAAACATTTGTTAAAATGGTTATGAGAATGTTTTGAGCATTTTACATTGTTCGTATAACTTATTTATGATACATTTCCGGATTCACTTGGACTGTGGATTGTCCATTCCCCACTTAAAATCAATTTATTACATTGTGCTATAAGAAACCTCAAGCTTTTATTGGGCCACATTTATGAATACATAAAAAAGTCTGATGGTAATGGCACTGAAATGTGTGCAAATTACTTTAAACTGACAGTGTATTGGCTCCACAGTGGTATGTACTCTACCTGGATAATGCAGGTAATGTGGGTGGATGACTTACCACATGGCCGAGCAGTCAAAGTTGACTAAAAGAAATTTGTGGGGGTTGGTGTTAAATGAATCTGCAAACTTTCAAAGAAATGAAGGAAAGATTATCAGTAAATATTGTCATGCTGCGACATGTATCCTCCATTCATTTCATAAAAATAACTTGCCAGGTTAAAATTAATAATGGAAGCCTACATGTCTTAAATTGTTTATACAAATGCATTTTCTGTTGTATTATTTTGTTTTGTAACTATTACGATATCTGTTGACGTAAAGCCTCTAGTCCACCAGGTTCAAAAAAGTAAGTGCTTTGAGTCGCTCATTAAAAGAGAAATATGAATTTAATGAATTGGTTATGTCTAGAATGTTTCAGTCCCAAATATCGCAATGTAAAAATGTCAGAACATTTACCTACAATGCAATTTGCTTTTAAAACTAACTAGCAACACTGGCCCACTCTGGAACAGTCGCAGAGAGGGAGGCCATTTCAACGACGCCATTTTCTACTCTAAAACATCCATGTTTTTAGTTGAACATTCACAAAAGACACAACAAAGAATTTAAAATAAGCTACTGAAACGCCTCATTTGCCAAAAGAAGATCAACCTGCTGCAACTTGGTCACCATCTCTCCCTCTTTCTCACCATCTCTCTCCCTCTCCCTCTCTCTGGAACTAACAGTGATATTTTTCTGAAGAGGAAGGGGGAAGACCTTATCTAAAGGTCTAACTCTGCCTCAGGAAATTACTCCTGCTCTCATCTATTGCTTCATGTGCCTCTCTGTCTGTCTTGGAGGCGGGGAGCCACAGCTGCAACGACCGCCTCTAAAAGGCACATCGACGGTCTCTCTCTCGCTGTGGTTATCGGTTACTCGTGCACACTTGTATTGGTTGACATTAACGTCATACCATGCAAATGTAAGCCACCAGATGTTAATATGCATGCATTTGTATCTTCTTGCTCTGCACACCAATCCATGAATACAAATTATAAGAATGCTTAAAACAAAATAAATAATGTATTGAATTGGACTTACTTCGACACCATCCAACAAAGGCCTGAATTCTGGGCATATAAACGAACTTCCAGCATACGCTGCGTCAATATGCATCCAGATGTTCTCTGCTTTACCTGTTGCGTACAAGCAGGAAGGAGAAAAACGTTATTTAGTAGAAGCAACGTATGCCGTTGCAAATTCTCTTCAAAGCTTTCAAAGCTGAAATAAATGATCAGCATTTGATTCAACAAATGTAAGATGGCAAAACAATTGGTCCATTATTTTATAGAGAGGATTACAGAGTGTTCACAGGGAGGCTGAGAAGTGAGATCCCCACTAAGAACCTGGAACACAAGCTGGGGGTCCCCTTGATTGGCTTAAGGGTCTTACTCACATAATGGCCCGAGCTCAGTGATTTTATCAAATGCACACGAAGGAGTAGTGCCAAGAGTTGCGCAGAACTGAAAGACACAAAGAAAGCAAAATTCACACAAATGATTTGACAACTTTCCTGGAGGCACTTCGATCTCTGCCTTATTATAGAATATAGTACTGTATATGGAACTGAAAGCAACAATGTTGAAACAGTGCTAAACAGTTTGACTCTCTTCGACAACCCTAAGCGGATTTAGAAACCGTCACGGAGGCTTAAATGAAAGGTTTCAGAAACCATCACGGAGGCCTAAATGAAAGGCTATTGAACATACATGACCTTCTTTTTGATGTAAAGGTCCTATGCGATATCGTTGTTCTGATTCTCTTCTAACGCATTAGATCTATGCAAAATTGAAGTCTTATCAAAGTCGACATCTTGGATGTATCTCTTTCGGGGGTGAAGCCTGGCATTTACAATATCTACCACACAAGATCATAAATTCCCATTCTCATTTGGAGTCAGACGTGGATGGTGCCCACAATGACAAATGATTCAGAGCTGCAGTGCCTGGCCAAAGGGATCCCAGGCTTTGACCAATTACTTCACAGCGTATTTCCATGATAGAGATCTGTGAGGGGTGGGGAGGGTCTACAAGATCTGCTCTCATTAGCCGGTGCCAAACCAATAACGTATGCTACACAACAAAGAGCCCTCTGGCCGGGGCGCACGCTCAATCACCACGCGCTGAGTCACCGCCAGGAAGTGTGTCATCAGCATCATCACAGCCGTTGCCATGGTAGGTGAAGCATCCTGTGGTTAGGTGCTTTTAATTCGCCTGCCCTGCGCTCGTTTTTTTTTTTATTGGTCAGACTCGTTTCCTTTACGAGCAGCACCGTTTCAAGGAATATCCCCTCACATGAGCTCTGGGTCAGTTTGCAGGTTTTGACCCTGTAAGCGAGAGAGCCATGGATGTATATCTCGTTGACAATTAAACAAAGATTTCATTATCGCTAATCCATAAAAAAAACATATATAGTGACAAATGGCCCATGTGCCCATGCATTTACAGAGTGTAAAGTCTTAGCGAAGTCTAAGTCTTAGCCTATTGATTTCACAACAATCTAAAATCAGGAAAACCTATCAAATATTTGCATTTTGGTAGTTTATTTGATCAGTGATTAACACAGCACAAAAACAAACAATGATATATGCATGTGTAGAGTGTGCATGGATGCATTAGACTGTGTGCACGTTTCCCTACAAAGAATGGTATGAATCCAGTGGCCTTGTCCTCAGCCACCATCTTCTCCAGTGTCTCTGCTCTGACAGAGAATTTCTCATCTGTTGGGACCATCTTTATCACCACTCCGCCAATCAGGCTGGCTCGCTCCACTGATGAGTGGGCCTGAGGAAGAAGGTGAGGACCAGAGATTCCAGGTTAGGGTCTTCTACCAAACAGCCTCCACCCCAGCCTCTCAAGGCTCGGACCCCAGGGTTCTTATAGGTTTTAGATGTTCTACTATGTTTCCAAGGGTGGGGTAGTTCCTTTAGTCTGTTGCTATTGAACGGAAAGACCAGGTTCCTCACTTACTTTGTAGGAATGGTGGCCAGAAACCACTCTGAGACTTTGATGATGAAATGAGTGTAAAAACAATTGCAGTGGTTGTATTCTATTGTCCAGTAAATAATGTCATAGTTTTCGCCAGGGAAATTGTAAGCTACCAAGCATTGTACTTGAATGGTTGGTGGAAAAAAACATCTCTGTCTGTAAAGGTCTGTATGGCCCCCAGGCAATGCTCTAATCCAATCACGGAGCTGGTCTTGTATTAAACCTGATTAGATCCAGCCAGTGACCCATTCTCTCTGTTTAACCCTGACCTGCTCTCTGACTATTACTATACTATAGAAGGGTGCAGACAAACTGCAATTCACACTGGACCACACTGTGTGTCAAGCTACAAAAACACTGCTTGCTCCACACAAATATACATTGTCAATCTGAGAATCTACATACTACTAGCTACCTTCTTTGGAATGTCTTTATTAATAATGGCTGACAAATAACAAAATAAGGATGAATGGATTAATGTAGGAGACATTAACGAGGTTTTGGTCTATCTTACGGAAACTGACACTATATCACTCTTCCAACAAACAATGATTTTTGGATAAAAAAAGAAAATCATACTTCTTCGGAGGTGTACGCAATCAGTTTGGAAATAATGTCAGCCTCTGATCGTTGAGGATCGGATTCTTGGAGACATTTCACAGTTTTGCAGCGAGCAGCAAGCAACGCCATCAGAGTCGCTTCACTAGCTGTTCCCTAGAAGAAAAGGAATCATACATGTTATGACATTGTTTTTATACAATAATATAAACTTCATTTTACAGGATTGACATTAAAGGGGAAATGTCTCACTGTCTATATCTAAAGCACCATGAGTAGAATAATGGGAATGTCTACAAATCTATAAACCAATAAAGCATACAAATCAGACAAGAGGAGCAGAAGAGACTTTAATTTGTGTCTTTGAGCAAAACTCAGACAGGAAACATGAAGCATGACTTCTTAGCTGTCAGGATAAATGACCATGATGGATCAATGATAAAAATCCGATATTTGCTTTGGCTTCCACCCACTTGCCCAGAAACAATTTGTTAAGATTCTGGGGGCGAGTGGACCCAAAGCGCACAACAAAGACAGACAGTCAAGGAGTCTGCAACAGGAGGCTAGACAGACAGGCAAGGAGTCTGCAACAGGAGGCTAGACAGACAGGCTAGGGGACGGCAACAGGATACTAGACAGACAGGCTAGGGGACGGCAACAGGATACTAGACAGACAGGCGAGGCGTCGGCAACAGACAGGTAGTTGGATAGGCGAAGAACTTGCTGATAATCTCTCAGAATCTGGGATGTAGCTACCACGAGTCTAAGACAACGATCTGACTAGGAGTGACTGGAAAACCAGGGTTTATATAGTGCAGACTGACGAGATAGACTGCCGACAGATGTGTAGGCAAAATAAGAGAACGCGACTGGCTGAAGAGGACGGCCTGACACAATTTTACCAAATGAGCCCATGACCATTGAAGCACACAAAGACACACTTAACTAATACATAAAAACACCTCCTTCGGTCTTATGTGTTTCATCATTTACATGGAATGGACCCCCCTCCCCCCCAAGACACGCTACACCTTTGCTTGCAGAGGGAACTCTGAGCCTCCTAGTGTGACAGACTTGTGCTTTCCGCTTTCAACAGGTTCGACAGTGATAGCTATAGCTAATTACTACTCTGGTCGGGTCATCATGGATGAACAGCCTCTGTTGTGCGGCTGTTACAACGCACCGCTGTTACAACGCTCATTAGCACTGCTGAAGTGAGAGAAAGCACATTTGTTGCCATAGCGATCTGCACTTTAAAAAAGAAAGGCAGCATCAGAAAGGTGGTGTGTGGGGGGGGGATGGCTGACACACATATAAGCACATTCATACATAAGCAATCACACATACAAACACACACTTCCAGGCTCTGTGAGGGTAAATTGTGCGTGTGCACACACGGCTACAATAAAGTGACATGAAATGATCTGTCATCAGAGTGCACACTCATGCCCCACCACTTAGCACCAAACAAGCACCTACATACACGTACGCAGAGGGAAGCTGTGAGACACAGCTGCCTGGGCTTCCCGTGTTTGTGTCAAGCAACCTTCATTCTCAGCCCCTTCACGACACAAAACAATCCCAGTGGCGTTAAAAGCCGGCCCACATCTGTGGCTGACATATTAAAAGGCAATTTCCTGCCAATTTCCGACCGTTTTCCACAAAGCGAAAGAAAGGACAAATCAATACAGACTGTTTTGGTATAAGCGCTCACGTTGTTACAAATCGTGGAACAACCTTCACAGTGCCTTGATGTCCACTTGAGCTTGTATAATACATTCTGCCTGTTAGGTTGGTGATTTCCCTTCCTGCCTGGGTAATGCTGGGCTTGTCTGAGAATTCCAACTTGTAGGATTGCAGCAGTTATGATAGTAAACAAGTAAGCATTCAACTTTAAATTGGTTTGGTCTTTAGTAGTGATATTATATGGTTTTGCTGGGAATGAAAATGTTTTGCGGTTGAGCCATCATTCTGAATCTGGACCACTGTAAACAATTAAACAAACAGTATAGCAGAACAGCATAAGAGTATGATTATGGGTACCAGAATAATATATCGAAGAGCAGCCTAAACTGCATGTGGGCAAATAGTAACTGCTTTGACCTGTATGGGGCCGTTGTATCCCATTTACCTTTTGACATTAAACAAATGTCGAATAGAGAAAATAATCCTGTGATGACTGACCTGAATGACTCCTCCTCCCTGACCCTGTGTTCCTGCAAGGAAGTCTTCTGGAAGTTGGAGCATCTTGCCCAGCCAGTCCATCATCACTGTTTCCAGCTCCGTACAGGCGGGACTAGCAGCCTAAACAACAAAAAATAATAATAATATAAAAAAGTATACATCTTGTCTGTATGACTTTGTTTGATTCAAAGAGTTGTAGGATTTAAGAACAAAACTTTGAGTGTCATCTGTTAGAAATGGCAGTCAGCCTTAAGTGAGTGAAATTCTCTGAGAATTTTGAATGCTCCTGCCTCTGTATGAGGCGATTTAGATTTAGATTCCCAGGGAATTTCTGAACAATTAGGGCCTCATTTCACTGATCGGTTCAGGGAATCCATCTTGCCTGTCAATGACATTCGCGCACACATCCTTATCATCTCAATGTGCCACAAACGATGGGAGAGAGGGAGCAGAGAGGGAGGGTGTGTTTGTTTGGGGTTGTTCATGTTCATAATCTCGCACTATTCAGCTGTTATCTGCACTCTCACTACAACTCTCAAATCATACCCACAGCATCTCTAAGCATTTGCAGGAAGCATGAGTGTTTCTGCCTTACCCATGTGAATCCAACACATCCTATGCCACTACAGAGCATTTCACCCAACAAACCCGGGTAAGAAGAGGCACTTGGGAAATAGGCATGGAAGTGTGGGCTTTGCCAATGGGTTACCTGGAAAAACAACAGACATCAAGAGAAACTATAAGCAACAACAAAAGATGGAGACATACTTTGAGTGTGTGGCGTTGGTGTTTGATGTGTAATAAGGATGCATTCACCTGCTCCATTGATCCAACTACAGATTATCTTGTTTTGGTTTATTCATTTTTTTGTGTTCTGGCTGAAGCTATGCTCTTAAATGTAGACTGCGGCAGGGCGCATATCGTGCTCATTCGATTTGTCAATGTTGCTATCCCAAGCGGAAAACATTACTGTATTTAGAGAAAATTGGTCTGCTGTACTGTTTGACTGACTGCTGTTCCCTCATATTTTGTGAGATGGTACAATCGTGATATAGCGAGGAGATACTCAATCTCGAGGGGAAACTTTCAACTTTCAAACTAGCCACGTCTGTTCTTTTTTGGTGTTTGGTTTTATTTTACCATGCCAGTGTAGTGTAATTCATTTAATTTAACACAATTTAAACCCTTTCACCTTTATCACTTACAATACAAAATAACATGGAGGGG
>OMKX01078439.1:0-11095 GCA_900302425.1 Brosme brosme
AGACCAGGGGTTCTCAAAGTTTTGACAGCTGAGGGCCAATTTAGGAACCCAAAATTTGACTGAGGGCCGCCAAAGGAAAAAAAATTAATAAAACAGAAAAAAATCCCATTTGTAATCATTTTAATGACCAGGTTGCATCTCTACAGTTACATGTATTGGCCTGCATCCAGTATAAACACATTTTAAATAACAAATTAGGCAAAACCTGGCACAACTTGAGAAAACCTTAAGAAACATTGTAACTAACACACAATCCCTGGGGTTCTCTGCCCCCTACAGTCGAATTTGGGATATAACAGTCTAAATCACGAAACTGAGGTTCATCCTTTCAAAGTAATGTACAGTCGGATAAAAACTAACAAATGTAACATTATTTAATTGAAAGCTAGAGCGTCGACTTTTCTCTTTATATTTATTTATTTTTGTTTTAATTAATATTGATATAATAAAAAAAAAAAAAGCTTTTTTTTTATTATTATTATTATTTTTTAAAACTTACATCTGTATGTCATTGCGGGCCGCCAGGAATGTTTCTGCGGGCCGCCATTGGCCCGCGGGCCGCACTTTGAGAACCAATGTATTAGAGTATCTATAACAAGCATGGCACCTGTCCAAACATGTATTGTCAATCAAACATTACATATAAATGATGCCACAAAATTTCCACTCAGATCATGAAGTATAAGAAAAAGGCCTGAGTTGAAAAGACATAGTTGTGTAATGAAATACATTGATTCATACATGAAGGACAAGGACAGTCTTCAGTTACAACAATTTTAGATAATTCATTACAAAACAACCAAATGCTTAGCTGTGGGTTTGGAAATGTCATGGACAAGAGAAGAATGTATAGTCACATCAACATCAATTTAGCCTCTCCATTTTCCCCATCTAAATCTATTAGAATGAAACAATGCATCCAACACTGTCAGATAGCCGGCTGCTGAAGCACAATGCAATTCAATAACCAACGATCCACGGCTACAATCATGCAGACACTGTGTTTTCCAAATCCTGCTACAAGACCATAAAAAACAAATGGGTTTGGGTTTTCAGCAGGGCAGACACACACACAGTCACACTCTATTTAGAAAGTAATTTTCCGAGACATTAGGCATCAGAGTATTATAAAGTAATATGTGGCTACCCTGTATGGATATTACAATAATGGATCTAGTTGAACCGGCCATTAACAGTGCATTCTAGTGGTATGACCCGAATGTTGATCGATCTGTCTTATTCAGTTCGTTTTATACCATGACTGGGCGTTCCAACATTTGCAAAAGAGGACAATCCGTTTGAAGATCCGTCCGAGAAGATAACAAATCTGAAAGATCCCCTTCCACCTCTAGTTCCCGACCAAAGTCTACACTAGGTTGGTATAGAAAGGCTTTGATTAAGTAGTACATGATAAGTTTTGGTATTGGTGGTACTAGTAGGAGTAAAAAAACAGTAGGAGTGTTATTAGTAGTGTTAAATACATTTCAGGAAAGGTGTGGCCTTATTAAAAGGACAGCAGACTGACGATCAAATAAGTTCTACCACAACGAGAAAACATACATGAGAAACATTAATTCAGTGGAAAGCTTCCCTTAAATAAAATATTTACAACATTTCCCTGTATGCAGACAAAACCCAACCGTTTTCTTTTGAACCTTAATCAGAGAGTGGTAGTAATTCACCCTCCATATAGACTCCATCCAGTAGGGGGAGCTACTGTCTGATGTCTGCAGGCCGGAGCTGCCTCTCTCCCTCTGCCAGGAAGATCTGCATGGCCCGGTAGAGCAGGTGCACACCAAGCTCCCGCCTCTTCCTAGCCTGCCACGTAGAGACCACGCCATAGTAGTCCCCTCGCTTCTGATTGGTCAGCATCTTCAGCCCTGCAAGGTCAACGGGGTAGACTTTGGCCAGTTAGCTATAGCGGGTCAGCTAGGTACAACCGTGGCAACGCATTCATAGTTGGTACATAGTTGGCCAAAATAATACATGACACGCTCAAATTATGCTTTATATTTTTGTCATTATGATGTTACTTCTATCAAATTGGGTTAGCTAGCGTTGATGGATAGCATCTCCTCAAATTATTTTACGGGTGAGAACAAGTGCTATACAATGGAGGTATGTGGACGGTAGTGATGGGGCTAGGTTATGGGTTCCATCCCCAACATCCACAATGGAACAAAATGCCACCAACCGGTCTCCTAGACTACATGCATCTCCCTTCACTTGAAGTGTCTTTGAATGCAAGCGCCTTCTAAATGAATGAATAGAATATAGTAAAAGGGTATAAACTCAGTCCACGCGTGCACTGACCGATGGCGTCGACCATGCAGGCCTCGCGGGTGAAGGCCTCCACGGGGATGACGTTCTGGAAGCAGTGGAGGGAGATGACCCCCTGACCCCCGTTCCACACCTGCAGAATATGCTGCACCTTGGAGCACAGTTTCTGAAGGAGAGGACCGTAACGTTGTTGAGCACAAGAATATTATTACATGATTATTGGTATGCAATGATAATTATGTACATTATTTGTTTTTGACCTTATTGCAGACCTATAAACACCCACAGGTAAAACCACATCATTAAATCTGTAGTTGGTTGGGTTCATTTTTTAGGAATTTAAGTATTCACAGAAATATTGACAGCCAATGACACCAATGCGATGGAAAAGTGGTTTGTCCCGTGAACCTCTGCCTACCAGTACATACACTAACATTGAAAGGACTTTTTCATATAGAATAAAACACATGGAGTAAATGAGCGTGTTAGAGTTCATGATGTGGATGATCGGTACCTTGGACGTCTTGTCTCCCTTGAAGTACTCCAGGGCCTCGTACAGATGGCTGTAGGGCCGCGAGCGCTTGCCCTTCCCCACGTAGAAGACGGCGTGCACGAATGTCTGGAAGCACTCGTGGGGCGACATGGTGCGGCTACGGTAGGGGAGGTTCTTCGTCACCCTGAGAGGACGCCGAGAACGTTTGCATACATTGGAGAACATGGGAGTGACATCCTCAGTGGTTATACATAACCACTGTTATGTATAACTCAGTGGTTATACATAACCACTGAGTTATACATTGGTTACACATGAAGAGAGATGCGCCACTTTTGGTTTGTGCGTTTTATAGTAATCAATCCATTCCTGATTACCTCAACTGTTGCCTGTAATTCATTGAGCAGCTTTTATGTTAGAAATGTTGTTTGAGGAGGCCTACGAGTAGAATTCAAATTGTTCCAACACAAATACATTTTAGGAACTTTTTGCTGGGAGTCAGTTAAACACCCTTACAACAAGTCTATCCCTCATTTTTATATTATACCTCATACTATTTGTATTCGTATAAGATAAATGACCATTAACAATTTTACTAATATTAAATACATAAATTCACAAAGGTCACTATTGTTGTTGTATTTAAAACACAATCACAACCGTTGATCTAACATGGGGCGGGTTTAATACGATGACTGTACAGGGGAGCGCCCTATGGGAGCGCCGTTGAGGCATTTTCATAAACAACCAAGATGGCTGCTGCTGATGTATCACAAGTTTCATTGCTGATTGGTTGTAGGTCTATCCAATTGCCGCTAGAGGCATTTTGTGCATCTGCCTCAGTTGATAACGCCAGATGGAAATCAAAAATGAACTCGATGAGGTTCCAGACTAATACGGAGTTGTGAATTGATCTCGCGATGTCAAACAATATAACACAAAAATACAGTATTGAAGATAAAATGGGGAAAACATGCCTCAGTTTTGTCTTGTTTGAGACAAACAGAAGGACAGCAGGTATCTGACCTGGGGTCCAGCAGCAGGTAATTGAAGCTGGACTTGATGACCCCCTCCCTCCACTTCTTGTTCTGGTCTGGCTGGTCAAACTGCTGGCAGAGCTCCATCTCGGCAGCGAGGCAGTCAGGGAGGTCAAAGGTCCTCAGGGCCCTGCTGAGCTCCAGACTGTAACCAGAGTCTGAGCCAGAACATAAGACAGAGCAAAAAGCAGGGATATTACTCATTGTTGTAATGCTGAGGGACACTGGCTGGGTGTATGCAATTGTATTTGTATAGCCTTGATGTGTTCCGGACTCAATGGGCTTAAAACTTTCATTCATAAACATTATATTCAAGTTACAAAGAAAACAAAAGAATGCAATGTGTGTCTGGTCTCCTGTCCCCGATGGTAATATAGAGGGTACAAATTCACTTAGATATCTATAATGTAAAATTTTACTTAGCCTTTATTTAACGTTATTTTACTATTTGATAATTGCTAAATGTAACCTAAACAAACTCACTATAATAATACAACTTTGTGTACATCACCTTCAAAAACCACGTTTCCACAAAACAATTGCATGGAAATTGATCAAATCAACTGTCTTGATCTGAAAGTAAAGAATACACTTGAATGGCTTTACCTGTGTGCGGCTGCTCCGGCTGCTTGTGCTGCTGTTGAGGGGCCTGCGTGTTCGATTCCAGGACGAGACGACGCAGTCTCCGCATGTACACAGGCCGGGTCCGCGTGCTAATCGGACCCGGGCTCTCCCCCAGCTCCAGCAGCCTGCGTCTCAACTCCTTGTCCGTTAACCCCATGGTCTCTGGCAACACGCTACAACCCTTCACCTCCTCCTCTCTCTTCTTTGTCTCTTCCTCCTCCTCCTCTTTCTTCTTCGTCTGCAGCAGCACCGCCTCCTCAACACTGTGCCGTGGCGCTTGGTTCTCCTTGTCCCCCATGGTCCCCACCGCGTCGGCCCTCAGGGACCGCCAGTCATACAGCACCGTCTCGTCGCTCGTGGGGTCACCGCTGCTGATGCTGCTGCTGAGGGAGGTGTTGGCCATGGGGGGGATGTGGGTCTCGATCAGCTCGTGGCCCTGCTCCGTGTCCGTGTAGAGGTACTCCACAGGCTCCTCCCAGTCCAGGGCGGCGGGCCGCCCCCCAGGCGTGTAGGACTGGGGGTGGTTGTGTGGGGGCAGGTGGCTCTGGGCTCGGCGGAGGCCCAGCGACAGCCTGCTCATGCTGAACCTGGGGGTGCACCCGGTGGTGCCCGGGGTACAGGGGGTCTCGGAGGAGTTCTCCCGGACCCTCCTAGGGGAGAAGTAGCACGAGCTGGACGACGACGCGGACGAAGAGGAGGAGCCGGGTCCGGCGTCAGTGTCGCTGCCCTCCGTGATCCAGGAGACCTCTTTGTTCGTCAGGACTTCCAGTTGCTCTGTTCCGGCTGCAGCCACTGCATCTTTTGGTTTCTTCTGCGGGTTCACCGCGTTTGAGCTCGTCCGGTCGTCGGTCAGAAACTCCCCCTCATCTTCTGTCATGTCATGACCCACCAGCTCCGGCGCAAAGTCTTTGAGGTGCTCCTCACAGGGAAGGGTTGGCGAGTCCGGCCTCCTCTCCAGAATGATGGTGTCGGGCAAACTTGGCGATGGTGGGCCGGCTCCAGCCCCACCCCGGGGAAGGATGAAGGTGTCTGCCTGGCTATCGCTAACACCCGAGCTGGACCACGATGCCAGGTGGTCTGTGCTTAAGGAGCTCCCCGAGAGCTCTCTGCTGCCATCCCCGGTCGACCTTGGTGGCACGTAGCCACGCATGTGCGGGCTGTTGTAAAACACATCATCACTGCTCTGAGACCTGAGCGTCTTGCGGCAGGTTCTGACCGGCGTGGGCAGCGTCTGCTCGAAGAGAGACTTGTCGGAGAAGAGGCTCTCCAGTGTTTGGCTGGTTCTCATGGAGCAGCGGCTCAGCCTCGTCCGGGTCCGTCCCGTCACAAACGGACTCGGGGTGAAGGGAAGGTCGGGGTCTTCCTGTGAACCCCCAGCCATTCGGGCAACTGGGCCGCCATCATCATCAGCATCGTGATCCTTATTTGCAGTTTTAGCCACCTTTTCCAAAAGGTCACAACAAGGGTCAGGTTCAGAGTCGGTTGCAGGCGACTGGTCAGACGGGGTGAGTTTACCCACCTGGGCCGGTCCGGCCTCCAATCTATCCAGCTTTGATTCCGCCTCCTGTTCACTTTGTTGGGCTACGATTTGAACATCTTGACTTCTCAAAGCATAATCTGTAGGATGTTGAGCTTCAGATTTTAGTGCTCCCTCCCTCGCTTCCTCCTCAGAGGACGAGGAACGGCTGGCTGGCACGGCGCCTCCATGGGCCGTGGTGTAATGGGCGGTTGTGTAATGGTCGCTGTCACAGCTGCTGTAGTGACTCTCACCGCTGCTGCTGCCTGCGACACTGCCGGGGGGCTGTTCCGGCGCCTGGGTCTGACGTCTGACCTCCTCCTCCTCCTCCTCGTCGTCTGTCTCTTCGCCCC
Source organism: Brosme brosme (assembly GCA_900302425.1). NCBI lineage: Eukaryota > Metazoa > Chordata > Actinopteri > Gadiformes > Lotidae > Brosme > Brosme brosme. The sequence goes on from OMKX01078439.1 coordinate 6,304, forward strand.
CTTCCAAATGGAAGTTACTAATCACAGTTTTCTCCATGTCAACCTCTGTGTTTCTGCTGTAGTCCCAGTCAAACACGTGCACGTGATCGGGCGATGTCACGTCGATGCCCTGCCGGTGCAAGACAGTCACCAAGCGCTCAGAGTTCAAGAAGTCCAAGTCCTGGGAGGAATCAAAGGGCACGGTGTCGACCGGGAGTTCGGGGGAGTGCGGGCTGAAAACGGGAAAATACTCGTCCACCTCGCGGAAGCTAACACTTTTGCGGCTAGCTCGTCTGGAAGGGCCGGCGAAGGTGGCTGTCGCAGCGTCTCTGTCGAGGACTGAAAGTCTGCACCCAAGACCTGGAGGGTGTGAACTCACCCTTTGCACCGGAGCCTCAACATTATTATCAGCCGCCGGACCATTGGGAAGAACCGGTCCTGCCATAGCCATAGACATGCGAGTGCTAGATAGAAGCGATGGGCCCTCCGATGGGTTTGGTGCCCACGTGAAGTCCCCTAACGAAACGTCCTCTTGCTGAACCGGCCTGGCAGAGGCACAGCCTACCGTGGACATGCGGGTGCTGGACAGAAATGAGGGTCCGTCCCCGCACACCCAGTCTTTGTTTTTGTTCCAGTCTCGGACCAGACCACCACTAGTGGGGTTCACGTCCACATGCCCGTTCAAGGGCCCCCCTCTCCACCAGGGATTAGGGGGGTTTGCCACGCGACGATAAAACAGTGCCGAGTGTCTCGTGCTGCTCAATGGGTCTTCGCCACAGTCGATGGATGACCGAGAGCTGAGGCTGCCGTCCAAGTCAGGGTAGCTAGATACGTCCGTCTGGTCGGAATATATAGCTGTGGAAACATAAATGAAGTATGGATAAGAGTTACAAATTCTAAAACAACAGTGTTCCTGCTAGGGGCTATCCTAAAAATGGTTGACTTTTAGTGTTTCCATTGAAAAAGTCAGACTGCTAATTTCTCCCAAGATGAGAAATGACCACCAGTCAAAACAAATAACAATTAATTTTGAAATCTCACATAAATGAGTCAAAACATTTAGAACTGAATAACTCATTTAAGATGCAAAGATCCAGCTCATGAAGACCAAAGCTTCTCAGGCATGCGTTACAGTATTGGAAGCGGGGCAGCTCCTCTTCCGGGTCAGCAGGCTGGGCCTGGTGGTTCTGGAGGAGTTGGGCACACTTGCGGTTGTCCTGTTGCTCTGCAAACTGACCCGGTGTGTTCCCCTCCTGCCCCCGATGGAAGATATAACAGATGTAAATAGCAAATCAATCAGTTGGTTCCGTCCACAAACGGCACAGCCGCTTAGGTTGTGATCGAGCACATACAGCATGATGCAGTCTCTGGCACAAAACATCTTCCCTATGCAGATGTATTTTTCAAGAGTTTGTGACAATAGTAGCAGGCTGGGGATTTTGTCTGCTGCAGTTATCAGCAGCAGGGAATCTACATAACCAACACAGATGTTATATAAAATATGCCCATTCTGTGCTCTTTCTGAGCAATAATTAAAAGAAGAATAGACAAGCCATACTTGAAGTATTGGGTCACATGTAGCTAAACGAACCCCTTTCTGACCTGGTCTGTAACATTGGGGTTCCCTCCATTGGCCAACAGCAGTTTGACGTTTTGGTAACACCCCCACAGCGCAGCAACATGGAGTGGTGTAAGACCCTCTGAAGACCTGGAGCAAACACAACACAGAAAACTAAATGTCGCTGTCAGCCCCACACCACGTCAAGTCGCTTTCAAATCAACGACACTGCAAGTTAACAATAAACACAATGAAACACACAATGCCCACCTGACGTTGGGGTCTGCTCCGTGCTGGAGCAGTAGCTTCAAGCAGCGGATACCTTTCTCTGTCTCCTTCCCCACGGCCAGGTGCACCGCGGCCACGCCCTTGTTGCCCACCTCACTGGCACTAGCGCCCTGCGAGAGGAGCATCTGTACAGACCTGCCGGAGGAACAGAGAGGGCAAAAAAACAAACAAACAAAACAAAATGAATGACTTCATTAGTATCTAATGGTGATCTGCGTTTGTCACAACAATTGGAGAATGTAGCTGCAAGCGTTAAGATAAGCATTCGCCAAGTGTATTGCGATCTCTAATATGCGCAGTTCCCTCCATGGAGTTCACTATTCACGTTATGTTAACATTATCAAAGTGTTCCGACGTGATCGACCGCTTCACAACTCATCGACAGAAACTTGCTCATACATGACAACACTTGATTTCTGTAAAACCAAAGGCATTCCGATTCAAAGAGGATGATCGAAGCTGTCCGTAGAGAACAATATTGTGAGTTTATCGCCATTAAATACAATCAGATAAGGTTTACATATTTATATAAGGGGTACTTCATGGAGGGCATTGCGACTAAAACAGCACCGTCCTCTTAGTCGCTTGCAGCTAGGAGTGAGGAAACTATTAAATGATAAACATTGTCGAATGGCTAACCATTCATTCAACGTGTTTGAAGTCAGGTACATGGCTCTTCGTTGTAGGCTTGGCTGAGGCCATGTTATAAGGATGTTGTTAACAGCACCCTTTAACGTCACAATAAAAGCACTCAGACAAAAAAACAGTCTCAGTGAGTACAGAAAGCTCGTGGCCGGGGATAAACAATAAGGCTAAATAATACTGCACCTGGGGTCTTCATCCTTAACGGCTTTACACAATTGGTGTTCCAATCTTCTCTTGTTTCGATCCATTGTTAACGTTACAAGTCATTTACGGTGTCTCAGATCTCAGGACTAACATTATCTGTTTTAACAATAGATTTTACCTTCAAGATCGAGAAAGCTAACATGATACACGATTAATACAGATAACCTTCAACAGATTTCTCGTGGGTAATTTAAAGACAACGATAAGATGTATCCATTGAACAAGTTATTCAATGTTTATTATTAATTCCATGATCTTTTGTTGTTAGTAGAGCTTGCCGAGGTGGTTAAACTTCCCTCCAAGCCCACGGCCCCGTCCTTCCGGGCTCCCCATTCGTCGAGCAGGCGGAAGTCCCGCCTCTAAATGTGTTCAATTGGCCAACATTGAGCCAACTCTTCATTCGGTCCAATCTATTACTGGGCGAACAGGCCTACATACAGTCATGCAGTTAAATAAAATATCACGATCATTGCATTTCTTTATTCAACACATTGAAAAGTTCCTATATTGATGTCCAATATGTTTGCTATGCAAATGATACCGAAACTTTACGAGCCTACGATGGGTCATCATCATCCCCTTTCTATCTCTCTCATTCTCTCTTTCTGAAATGACATCATTGTGATCATGTTATAATGTAATGACAAAGGTTAAAGCAAAATATAAAACAGAGAAACACATAACAGTGAATCATCCCTGACTCATCAAGCATGGTGTGCAGATTCCAACAGTATTCAACATAGTGCTGGATAATTACAGAATTAAAAAAAATATTTATTCACAAAACGGATTAATGATGCAGACAAACTAGAGACCCTGCATGTGCGTGTACATTCTAGCCCAATCGGCGGGAGAAGTGGGCTAGAAGCAGGCCCATGAGGACAAGCACGAAGCTGGGGTGGAGGCACAGAGAGTGGTTGACCTCCAGGGAACATCCCTCATAAGGTGGCAGGCAGGCTGCGAAGGCCATTGCGTGGGCTACGTAGCTCTGCTCCTGAACCCCGTGGAAGAGATGGGCCATGGGACCCTTGGCAAATATGGGCACGTCCTCGATGCCGTGTGTCTCTGAGCGTTTAGGGACGGCGGCCTGCTGACGGTACTCTGCGCCAGCTAGGGAGGAGAAGAAACGGGATTTCAATTTTATAAACTGAGCAACAAATTACATAGCACAAATGGCTGGGATTTCTCTTTTTGGCGACAGCTGAAACACAGGGCAACACATATTTAATAATAGTATATCATTTATAATAATAATGATAATAATGATGACACAAAAGCAGGGAACAAAGTGCTTTACAAGACTAAGAATAAAACCAGAGCAAAAGACTGAATAAATAATACATTACAATGGCCTACTATCTGTATATAGTTGATATCAATGGCAGATGGAAGGACACGTCTCTGTAGGTGCTATGTTGTACCACAAGATGGTGCCACTCCTACAAACCTTAGCACTTCTGAAACCATGAGACCAGGCCCGCATTAAGACAATGTGGTGCCCCTGGGCACACATTTTCAATACATTTTCTGTAGCTAGCCGTTAAAAAAAATGATATTTTGCGCATACTTTTGGACCGACTTAACGCTGACGGATTGGGGAGTGGGAATGAGTGGTCATGTAATCTTGATTTGTTTATTATTATCATTGTTACTATTATTATTATTATGACATTAGTGTTCATAACGAGTAATGTATGGCCTTTTAACAATTTCAAGTGAATAATATAACAATATATGAAAAACTATTTTTAAAGCTTGTGTCATGTGGTGCCCCCCCACTGGTTGTGAATGGTTGGTGCCCCTGGGCACTGGCCCAACGGCCCTTATGGATAATCCGGCCCTGCTCTGACCATATCCACTATCACCAAGTAGTAGTCCACTATGTTGTCCTCTCTCAAATTGTGCACACAATGAAGAGTTGAGAAAAATCCTTGAATCATGGGTTGCACCTTTCCAACGGGCAACAATGTTTGAAAACTCCAAATTAGGAGTGCATACACCCTGAACATTGATTGAAAAACAGTTCTTACGATTCCTGTATTCCTCTGCATCAGGAGTTGATGGACACTTGATGGGAACATGACATCCGTCTATACAGCCAATCACTCCTGGGAAGTG
>OMKX01078441.1:0-14045 GCA_900302425.1 Brosme brosme
AATAAGTTATACGATTAATATTTCAATTTGGATTTCGGCAAAGAATTACATAATAAATAATAATAATAAATAATAATAATAAAGAATAATAAATATGACCTCCAACCGATCAATAAATATATATAGTAAAAAAGCCGCAATATGCAAATGACATTGAACGTTGTCAAAATAAGTTTTGGTTTTTCAGTGAAAGCCATCTAGGGATAAACTGGAGGCCAAAGGTCCATGCTACTCACACGTGTGAGCAAAGTAGTGCTTTGAAGAGATTAGATCAAATCCGGGATTAGTGCTGGACCCGTGCTGCAGGTCTACACGGCGACTGTAGTGTGTTTCTATATTCGGAGTCCCACAACCTCCGCCTGGAAATGACAACAAACGCACAAAAGTGATGCGCTGCAGCAAAGCACGGACGCAACGTTAAGAAATCTTATTTTGTTTTAATGTTTTGACGTGTGAAGTGTTAATTAATGCAAATGATGCATAGCGGCTGCACAAAAATGTTTCAATGTCACTGGAAGTATTCGCAAATGACAAACCAACATATGAATGCAGAAGCCTATCATTGCATATTAATGCATGATCTATTAGCGCTCTAATGACAGTGTGCAGCCTAGCTGCAAATTATTACAAATCAATGAAAAATTCATAACGGAGTCCATAACCAAATACAGTTGTCTACAAAAAAAACTGTGGAAATATGAGCTTACCTTTATGTAAAGGTATCCCTTATTATGTAACAAACGTTTTTCTTTCGGCAAAATGTTGTTTTAGAGCTGACTTAGTACCGCCTGCTGCCGCACACAACTGCACCACTCAGCATCACTATCAGTCTGACGCGCAGCTTCTGCCACTTCTACTGCGTCAGATAAAGCGATGGTCGCAGCTTCAGCTCCGGCTCTCCTCCTTGGATCAGCAGCGTGCTGCGAGGTGGGCGGAGTCGGAGGGGACACGTCATCATATTATCATACATCATATGTCGTAAAGGACACGTCATCATATTATCATATGTCGTAGAGGACACCTTATCATATTATCATATATCATATGTCGTAAAGGACACGTCATCATATGCAGTTGTAGACACGCGCCTCCACCTACAACTAATGGCAAGTTGGATTGCTCTTCACCAATTAGAAAAAAGATTTGAAGTATATTCAATTGATTTGAAATCTATGGCAGTAATGTATGCAACCTAAATTATTGAATACATACATTTTATTGAGTATATTATTGTGTAATGTGTATATTATTTCATAAATCGATACTGGTGTTCCCTGATATCCTACATTTCAGGCTCAGCTTTTAAAGATAATCGAACACTATACCTAATGCCATTTAATGAATAGTGCCAAAGCATCATCGTTTCTGATCATTGGGGAATCATTAATAAAAAATAAATTAACAATTGCCAGAAAATGACATCCAATAAGTAAAAAACCCTTGAAATAAACAACATAAGACTTGAGTTCAAATTTCTTTATTTTGATCTCCTCTGATTACAAAAGCTCATCTCCAGTTCTTCCCTAATCTCTCTAACATTTCTAGAGCAGTCCAAATAATAACAAATTAACAGTGAGTGGGGTGGCTGTCTCCTTACAAAGAAAACGAGCAGCCTACCCTCTAAAAGTACCGGACCTCTTTTGACCTCCCCGTGAAAACAATCGCCACTTCGCCCGCGATTCCCTGACGCGCGCTACGCGTGGACGAGTCTTTTGTGCCTCTTCAGGCCGTGCAGGCTGGAGAAGGCCTTGGGGCAGGTGGAGCACACGTACGGCCTCTCGCCCGTGTGCGTGCGCATGTGCAGGGTGAGGAAGCAGGACTGGACGAAGCCCTTCTCGCACACTTTGCACTTGAAGGGCCGCTCCCCCGTGTGGTACCGGCTGTGCACCTTCCGCTCCGACGCCGACCGGAAGCACTTGTCGCAGTCGTCGCACTTGTACGGCTTCTCCCCCGTGTGGATCAGCATGTGCCGCACCAGCGCGTCCTTGCCCGAGAAGCCCTTCCCGCAGTGGGGGCACGGGTGGCCCAGCCCCATGTGGTAGAAGTCCACGTGCCGCATGAGGCAGCGGCGGGCGGTGAAGCTCTTGCTGCAGTGCGTGCACACGAAGCCGGACGGCCGCGCCTTCTCCGGCGGCGCCTGGCTGGGCCGGTGCTCGCGCTGCACGTGCCGCGTCAGCGTGATGTTGTGGCGGAACTTCTTGCCGCACTCCCAGCAGAGGAACGGGTAGGCCTTGGTGTGCTTCTTCTGGTGCTCCTGCAGGTCCGAGTAGGAGCGGAAGCGCTTGGGGCAGTGCGGGCACTGGAAGGGCTGGTGGCCCGTGTGCTTCCACTCGTGCCGGATCAGCCGCTTCAGGCTGCCGCAGCCGGCCCCGCAGTGGCCGCAGTCGAAGGGGCCCCGGGGGCTGTGCGCGTCCACGTAGTGCTTGTGGAGGGCCTTGAACACGCGGAAGTTCTCGGCGCACAGGTTGCACTGGAAGGGCGTGTGCGACAGCTTGTGCATGGCCAGCGCCTCCGCGTCGCGCACCAGCTTGGCGCATACGTCGCAGTACAGCGGGTTGTGCGTGTGCTTGTGCGAGTCCAGCGTGGACTTGTAGCGGAAGGCCTTGCTGCACTCGTCGCAGCGGAAGCACTGCTTGGCGTCTACAGGCCCCCCGGGGTCCACCTGCTGCTCGCTGTAGCAGATGTTCCTCAGGTGGAAGCGGAAGGTCTGCTTGCACTTGAAGTCCACGCTGCAGTGGGGGCACGAGAACACGGCCCCCTGGCTGCCCCCGGGGCTGACGGGGGCCTGCTCCTCCGGCGGAGGCTCCTGGCTTTCGCCGTCGTCCGTCGGCGGCTGGGAGGGGTCGGCGGGCGGCTCTTTCGCCTCGGCGGCTTCCTCTTTCCCTTCCTTCGACGCCGTGCTCTGCCCGTCCTTGGAGGGACTCCAATTGGGACACTTGTGCCTCAGCAAGGACCCGGCTCTCCTGTACTCCTTGTTGCAGGCCGTACAATGAAAGGCCGACTTTTCCGCGGGCCCGTTCGTACGTTGCTGCGGCGGCAGATCGGCGGGTTTACCAACCGCGGCGCTTCCCGGCGCTTGGCCGCCCTTTCGCCTTTCCTCCAGATACATCTTCATCTTGAGGCCGCGGTTCCGTCTCACCGGTCGCGGCGGCGAGGCCCCCTCCGCGTTGAGCCTCTGCAGCAACACATAGCACTCCAATTTGGACGATTTAGTACATTCACCGAGTTGAACGTCAGCGCGGGATTCCGCTTCCTGCCGCTGGTCCTCCGACTCCGGTTCCAGCTCCTCCCTGACCTCTTCGGGGACCGCCGCACTGACGACGGGCGCGTCTTCGTCCGCCACCCCCAGCGCCGTCTCCTCCGCGCCCAGAGCGAGCCACTGCACTCCGTCCGTCGGCTCCACTTCGTTCCCGCTCACCCCGATGTAGATGTTTGTCTCCTCCGTCTCCTCCGTCTCCACCACCTCCACCCCCAAACCGGTGTCGACCGTGTAGACCAGGTCCCCCTCCGCCATCGACCCCGGTAGCTCACTGGCGACCGCCACCCTCTCCACGGGGGGGAGGAACAGCGCAGGCAGAATGCACGTGTCAGTGGAGGAGTCTGGAATTGCAGTGGGAACACGTTACCGGATGTTTGTGTGTATACGTTGTATACGTTGTATATGTTGTATACACACACACAAAGTGACAAGAAAATGCCTGCTACCATCACTAGGCTAGCCCTTGACTTCAGTCATCAACTACAGGCCTTGGTGAACACTCACCGTTGTCCTCCAACATATTGACATCTTTTTGGCTTTCTAGCAAGGGTTTGAGCTCCTGCAGATGAAACACAGACTCCATGCTTTCCTGAAGAACTGATGAGGAATCAGTGAGCAGGGCCGCAACCTTAGAAGGAGAACAAAGGTGAGTTTTATTTTCAGACTGTAAGTGTTGAAAGATATCTCTAACAATCTCCAGAATAGGGTCCAGGAGTCTATTATGAAGTGCAAACATTTATTCATGTTGTGTGACTGTAGAGTGACTAATATTATTATAAAATAAATAATTATTTCATATATGAAGCTTATTTCCTAGATCCTCAAGAAGTTATTTTACGAAATTCAAAATACAACCTACTGTTTTGACTTGATTTGTGTTGAAATTGTTGTCAGTCTACCTGTTGTACTGTTTGGACAGGAAGCAATTCCTCAAGTCTGGATAGGAACTGCCACATCAGTGTTTGTATTGCTTTGTCATACATCTGGCCAAATTCCTCTGGGAAAACATCCTGAGGCAGATAAATAAATAAAAAAGCATAGAAAATATAGAGACATCAGCTAGCAGTATTGGCTGAGTGACTTCACAGACATACATTTATGACCAACCAGAGAAAAAAATAAAATAAAAAGGTTATTTGTATTATTAAAAAGAACAATAAGAATTGAAACATGTTAATGCCAATAATATACCGTAATAATAATAATCCCAGCATCTCATTCATTTACAGGTTTTTATTTACAAAAGTGCATTTTAAGAAGAATACTAATGTTACTCTGAACACGCTTAACAACACTGACCTTGAAAAACCTATCTCGCTCTCCAGGATCTCTGAGGAGACTGTGTACAAGACCCAAAAAATGGGAATCGGATATTTCCACACCCGCATTATGAACCTACAATAAAACAGGATTAAGAAAGTGTCACTGAAGTGCAGCCCGGTAATTCAGCTCCTCATTAAAAACAACAACAAAAATATATACATTAATAAATATTAGGACTTTAAATTCATTAAGACATCAATTAAGGCTCCCGACTCACCTCTACATCCCACATGGACAGAAGAAGCTGCATCCGGTCTAAATGTGGCTGGATGACCTTAGAGTCTGACGTTTCCTCAGATCGACAAAGCTCCAGAATCAGCTGCGATCAGATGAGCAGATGTTACAATCATGAGACCGCCTACTAATTATTTCTACAATGGGTCTAAATTAGCATCATCATCCACATGGTCTTGCTTTTGTCCAGGTGCAAGTCATTTAGACGTAGTCCTATGTGTGCAAATAAGCGGTAACAGTCAATCCTCATCATCAATCATTTACATCTTGCTAAAAAATAAAGTTCAAGACACAAAGCCTGAAACTAAAATATGTTCCTCACCCGTGCCCTTAGGCCAAAAATCAGCTCTGCCCTCTGTCTCGCCTTAAGCAGATGGGGAACCATATCGGTGACCATGTAAACAAACTCCTCAAGCATCCCATAATCAAGCACAACTTTCTGCTTCACTGTCTGCCAGATGGCTGCAGAGATCAGTCGAATTGGTGGAACCAGCAGACGGAGACAGGAGAGGGAAAGAGATGGACCTGGAAACACAAGATGGATAAAGCATAGATGAATCAGATGAACATTCAGGTGAACATTTGAGGATGAACATGGAGGAACTTTACCTTTAACTATGGATGAACTTTACATGTGAACATGAAGGAACTTTACATGGGAACATGTAGGAACTTTACACGTGAATATGTAGTGATTTTACATTTGAACATGTAGGAACTTTACATGTGAACATGTACGAACTTTACATGTGAACATGTAGGAACTTTACATGTGACAATGTACGAACTTTACATGTGAACATGTACGAACTTTACATGTGAACATATAGAAACTTTACATGTGAATATGTAGTGATTTTACATTTGAACATGTACGAACTTTACATGTAAACATGTACGAACTTGCTGTGGCAACTTTACATGTTAACATGTAGCAACTTTGCATGTGCACATGGAGGAACTTTACATGTTTGGCTCGTGTTTTCAGAGTTAAATCACCTGCCAGAGAACTTCACTTACAACACACTGAACGTATTCAATGTATAAGAACGCGTGTATTGAAACATAAACATGTTTAATCATGCGGAAACTCCACGCTATGAGCTATAAAGATACATGCATTGCACCTCAAACACCAGTTACTATATTCAAGTTTGATTCAAGTAAGATTCAAGAAAAATTCAAGTAAGATTCCAGATATGCAATGAAGTTTGTCTGTCGCCCGCAATCGCATTATAACCCATTAATCTGTTCAATTCACAATATGTATTTCCTTACTCACCATTTACTTCAGAACTATATTCATCCATTGTATGTGTCCCCAGATATTACATTGCAATAAGCTAATATAATTTTGCAAAGGTTAATAAATTCGTTGGTGTGATAGTTGTATTGATGTTGTCACAGGAAACTGTTGGGGCGGCTGGTCCGTCCGCTATTGTTGTCCCGGGAAACGAAGTGATGTTAGATCAGTTCCGACCAATGATTTTCGGTATTGGTGACTAATGTATGGCATATTCATGATCATGTATGACTGACAAGAGCAACAAATACAAATCATAAATGTGATGTTTATATTATTGCCTAGCTAATAATAAGGTATTCTCAATTTGTAAATAAATTTTTTGGGATGTGCATTATAAAAACTACATTTGCCTGCTAATTTGCATAAGAAAATGTGGACATTTATGAAATCTCCTTATACACGGTAAGGTTCTCGTGTAGAAGCCAATCCGCCTACATGTTTTTTTCCATAATCCGTGTTAGCGTTCCTGTTTGCACTATTGTAGAGCATCCATATGTAGTAGGCTACCCTAATGTAAAATACAGTCCAAAACAAAGTTCTGCATCAAATGTTTATTTTAAATAAAACACTGCCAGATTACATACAATTGATCACTTGTATTTTTAAAAGATGTAGGCTACATAATTCCATACTGAGTTAAATATAACTTATGTGAAGAGAAGTTTGACTCCATGAGAAGCATTTCTCATTTCTATTTAGTAATTTAGAAGATGCTTTTGGAGTGTGTGTTGGATGATTGCTGGTTTAAGCAGCCTCACCTCGCCCGACTCTAATTGGACTCTGGGGCTGGGTGAGGCTGCACACCTGCGGCACATTGAGTAATCAACGTGCACAGGTTAAACATCTCCACACGCACTCAGGGAGAGCTCTCCTGCATGGCAACATGGTGCACCAGGCCATGTATCATTATCTGCACACCGTACAATAAACCGGATTTCAACACCACCAGCATGGTTCTTGTATTTGGAGGAGCCCAGTAAAAGTCACCTAGATGGAGGCCGGCATCCACCTAGGTGGAGTGAAGCAATGTCTTTGTTACAATGCTGTTATGCAATTAAATATAACTTAAAGCATCATCAAATTCTAGCATCTTGCCATGGTCTGCCCCCGGGTAGACTGGAGACATCCGTAGGAGTCCAATTCCCCTGGACCATGGTTCATACTACACTACAGTGGTGGCCATTAGAAACAGCAAAACATAATACAACATTCAAATACAATTCATGTTGGACATCATATTATGGTGTATTCCAGTCAGGATGTACCTCTACTTGTGTACCAAGGAAGTGCAGTTGAGTACAGTGTGGAATAAAAGGAGAAAGTACCAGAGTGCGTGCTCCTGGTTCAGAGTCCAGGTACTTGCCCTCATGTCTACTGCTGATTGGTAGCGGAATGCAAGTGGTGGTGTACCACTGGTAGAACCACCAACACCAATCTGGTGTACCTTCTATTACGTTAGTTTAATATCAAATAAGGTAAAGGAAAATAAGCAATTCTTCGTTATTTAACACATTATCTCACTCAAACATTTGAATAAATACACAGGGAAATTGGACAGCTATTTATTTTATTTGAACATAAGTTTTTTCCTTATATCATCAGAATGTGGATACATGGTTAGGTAAGAAATTATGAAGGCAAACATTCTGCCACATAAAATGAATAAAGCTTTGGGCGCATACATATCCTCTTTAAACCTGGCTGTTGTTGGTTGATCATGGTTTGCTAAAAATAGTATAAAAAAAAACTAATAAAAAACTATTAAATTTAATTTATCATCTTTAAGTGCAAGAAGAACTAGAAGCCGGTGGGCAAAAATGCTGGGTTACTTAGGTGTGTGCATTAGCTGCATGTGTCTAGTCATGCTGTAGAGCTTCAGAAACGCTTTGCCACAGACTAAACAAACATGGTCTTTCTCTCCCGAGTGGATCCTCATGTGATCGTTCAGAATAGAGGCCCGTATGAAACCTTTCCCACAGGTGTTACACTCAAACGGGCGATCCGCAGTGTGATGTCGCAACACGTGATTCTTGACCTCGGAGGGCGACCGGAAGGTCTGGTCACAGTCCGGAATTTGGCACTTCAAAGGCTTCTCCCCCGTGTGGATCATTTTATGCCTTGCCATCCCTGACTGGGAAAACATCTTTCCACAGTACACGCACGGGTGGCGCGCCTTCGTCTGATTCTGGTGTTTGCGCTGCTCGTGCTTCTGCAGGGCTCCCTTCTCCTTGAAGGTCTGGCCGCACTGGGAGCACGCAAAGCGACGCATTTCCCGCGACTCGCTGTGGCGGAATTGGACGTGGCGTCTCAGGTTGGAATTGCAGGAAAAGGCCTTGCCGCAGTCGGCGCACAGGTAGGGCTTCTCGTGCGTGTGCACCCGTTGATGGACGACCAGATCCGAGTCCTGTTTGAACTTCATAGAGCACTGGGAGCACTGGAAGGGTAGTTGGCCTGTGTGTTGCCACTCGTGTCGAATGAATAAACGCAACTTGGAGAAAGCTTTAGGACAGTGGTGGCATTTGAAGGGTTTACTCAGCTTGTGAATGTTCTCGTAATGCCTGGACAAATGCTTAAAGATACCAAAGTCCTTCTCACAAAGGGTGCACTGAAAAGCCGTGTGAGACACCTTGTGTCGTGCCAAGGTTTCGGCATCTCGTAAGACTCTCCTGCATACCTCACAGTATAGCTGGTTGTGAGTGCGCTTGTGCCCATCCAACGATAATTTGTACCTATAGGATTTTACACATTCATCACATTTAAACAGACCCTGGCCTACTCTGTCCTCGCCTGGCTCTATCTGCAGCTGTTCGATACAAATCCTCTTAAAATGCAGCCTCAAAGACGCCATGTTCTTGAACAATGTGCCACATCGAGGACAGCTTAAGACACCATCAGGGAAATGGGTTTTCATGTGTTCTTTGATGTCCATCTGCACATTTTTCTTGCAAATGAAACATTGGCCTCTTTGTGATGAGGAATTGGTCTTTTTTGCAGCAGCAAGTTTCCTTTGTGGCACATCCTGCACTTTCAATGCCACCAAACAATCCTTGTGATCACTAAGGGCAAAAGCGGAATGATCTTTTGAGTAACTGGACAAAAGGTTGTTTTTGCTGGGGCTGCCAAAGGGAGCTACGTGAGAAGGGTCCTGGAGCAAGCTGACTAAATCGCTTTTATCTTTTTCAATATGTGCTCCGTCCATTGCTGCCATTTCACTTGTGCGAGAAAGATTGGACTCATTGCCAGATAGCGACATTTGTGGACAGAGCCTGCTAATGTGCAACACTGTTCCACAGTACTTGCACGGACCATGGGTCTGCTTCTTCTGGCGTTTCCTCTGATGATGCTTCTGATGCGCGCCCTCTTTAGTCCTCCCAGAGGATAAGAACCGCTGCACTTTCCGGGACTCATTGTGAACTAACCTTCTGTGCCGTGTCCGGTTTGATTTGCAGGCAAAGCCCTTGCCGCAGTCCGTGCACAGGTAGGGCTTCTCGCGCGTGTGCACCCGTTGATGGATAACCAGATCTGCGTCGTGTTTGAACTTCATAGAGCACTGGGAGCACTGGAAGGGTAGTTGGCCTGTGTGTTTCCACTCGTGTGCGATAAAAACATTGAACTTGGAGAAAGCTTTAGGACAGTGGTGGCATTTGAAGGGTTTACTCAGCTGGTGAACGTTCTTGCAATGACTGGACAAATGCTTAAAGATACCAAAGTTTTTCTCACAAAGGGTGCACTGAAAAGGCGTGTGAGACACCTTGTGTCGTGCCAAGGTTTCGGCGTCTCGCACGACTCTCTCGCATACCTCACAGTAGAGCTGGTTGTGGGCAAGTTTGTGCTTGTTTAACTGTACTTTGTACCTGAAAGACCTTTCACATTCATCACATTTAAGGAGACCCAGGGCGACCTTGTCTGGCTCTATCTCCAGCTGATCGAAGCAAACCCTTTTAAAATGTAGCCTTAAGGATTGCATGTTCTTGAATACTGTGTCGCATCGTGGACAGGTTAAGACGCCATCAGGAAAATGGGCTTTCATGTGTTCTTTCATGTTCGTATGCACATGCTTGTTGCAAATTAAACATAAGGCTTTATGCGCTGAGGTTGTATTTGCCGGAGCAAGACGGATTTTTACTGTGTCCTGCTTTTTGCGGGTGACTAAAGGTTTCTTGCCTTGCCCGGGGGACGCCAGCTCCATGAAGGAATGGTGCGTGTTTGAACCATCAGACAAATAATCCTCCTCACTGGAACTTCCAACAGGCGCCACGTAAGAGGGGTCACCGAGCGAGTGCACTGAATCAGCATCATCATCAGCTGCAATTGTATAAGTAACTGAAGGGAAAGGGTCGATAGAGCTTTGTATACTGGGCTCCACGGCTAATGTTTGTGGTCTGGGCGGGATTTGTTTGGACGTCATTTTCCTTCTAGTGCTCTTCTCTTGTAACAAAATCCTTTTCATCTTCAACCCTCTGTTTGACCTCACAGGTCTGCGCTGCACAGAGGGAACGTCGTCAAGCCTTTTCAACAGGACTCGGCAATCTTTGTCAAACACATCCATCAATTCCTGATGCCTTGTCCCTTCTATTGCCTCATTCTCCACAGCCATCTTCATTTCCTCCGACATCGCAACTGCAGTGCTTGCATGTGGTCCTTCTATCTGCGAACCATATGCATGAACATCAGGCCGAAAATGGGCCTGATGCCCCTCCTCTGCTCTGATGTCATCCCCGGCACAGAGGTGCAAAGTGAAAGTTTCACGTGCACCATCAAGGGGACAGCCTGAAAATAGATTGAATTACAATGTTACATGATGAGGGTGAAGTAGAGTAGAAGTAATGGGAATTGTAATAAAAGCCTAGTCAAATAAAATAAGGAGCTTTTAGATTGCCCTTATAACAATGGCTTACCATTCTTATCCAGTCGGACATCCAGAAGGTCTTTTCGACAACCAAGAAGGGTTTGGAGCTCGCCACGGTGAGAGACTGACTTCAAACATTCCTCGAGAGCAGAGGGAATGTCAGCGAGCATGAAGGAAACCTGGAAGAAAGTACATGGTCAATATGAAAACAATAATGATAATCAAGATGTCAGAAACTGTCAAGGAACATTGGCCTACCTGTTGGATGGTTTGCAAGGGGAAAAGCTTTTCCAGTCTGGACAGAAATTGCCATGTTACGTTAACCAGGGCTTCATCACACCTGAAGCCAAATTCTTCAGGGAAACCATTCTGATGGAGAAGAAATGCATACTCTTTGATCATTTGGTCTATTAGAAATAATATTCAACCACATAGTCTGTGTAGGATAAGTCGTTTATAGAAATTCACCTAAGTTTAATCTATAAATGAACCTCCAAATTCAAAATAATATATTGAAAAGCACAAGAGATTTAATTTGATTATCAATGCTTAAACTTAACCTTTATGTTGAGTAGTAATTGTTGAATTTTCTCAGTTAGAATTTGCTTAGTTCAGGAAATGTCCTGCAGTAAACGGACCCAGAAACCCAGAGTGGGCATATCTTGCACTTGAGGAACAAGATATCACTCCTTTTATCTGTGTGCTTATATTCCCCTCACACCTCAACATATATAACATGCATGTCTTTTATTCCTCACCCGTGCACGGAGTCCCAGAATAAGTTGGGTTTTCTGTTCAGTGGAAAGAAGCTCAGGGACAATGTCTGTGACCATGGAAACAAACTCCTCAAGCATCCCATAATCCGACACAATATTATGCTGGACCGTGTGCCAGATAGCCCCGGACACTAGCCGAACAGGGGAGAACAGGATGCGCAGAGAGGAGATGGGAAGAGGGGGACCTGGAGGTAAACACAGGTATCTTAGTTGCAATTACTACAATTGGATAAAATTATATATTTCTGCCATGTTCAGGAACGTTTTTAATGTTTTCATTGTGACATTACAGCCAACATTGAACTCACCAATATGTTTATCCATTCTATTTGTCTACATTGGCTACACACACAATCCGGTACGCTTAAATGAGAAGAGTTTGAAGCAAGGAAGTTGTTCGCTCTTTTCTGAACGAAACGCTCAAAAGCCCCTGTGCCAAGGTTCCGACTAATCGGCAGCGTAACAACCGAACCGATAGTTTAGATAAATAAAAATATATGATACATTTTTTCATAACAACTTTAAAATATATGTTATGTTTTTATAAACCTTTTGTTTCGTATTTTGAGCTGGATATAAGGATGGAACTAAAGTAAATGCCAAACCGGACTATACCGGAAAAGGACTTTACCCTTTCAAAATAAAATATAAATAAAATAATGGTTTCACCTGCAAATTGGAAGTTAAAACAATTCTAATAAAATATAATTATAATTAATAATATAATAATTATAAAAAAATATATTTAGAGTGAAAAGGGGTACACTGTTCGAGTTACATGCCCTCTCCTTCTTAGTATATCGCATAGTATTTAGTAACCTGCTGTAACGATGCAATTTCTTACCATAGATCAACAAAGTAGTGCATCTACCTCTTACATATACTGTACTATTACGTATAGGGTACATTTTCTGAATGTGCATCAATCGTCAAGTACAACACAAAAAAAAAAAAAAAAAGCTGGAGCATGTATGCAAGTCTCCCATTTCATCTTCAAATGTGTCGAGTTCCTTTAAAGTTTAGACGTGTAATAAACATTAGTACACGTGAACCTCCTAAGATGGCGCAATTTGATTGGTTCGCTAACTCGGGAAACCGCTAATAAAAAACAAATAAATCCCGGCAAAAAGTGTTATCTTGTTTATTTTTCGAGTGTTCACGTGTAGTATATACTGAAACAATTATTCGACTTCGGCGATTAATTGTTAATTATTACACGTAATGATTAATTTCTCACAAAACAGTTGTGTTTACCATAAAACCTTTATTTGTGGTTGTATCATCATGCAGAAACTCTGCTATGATGATAAACAAAAAACAAAACGGGATATGGAATGATCTGCATTGAAAACCGATGGGAGCCACCTGGATCCGTCCTATGTAACAGCAGTTATAATAGGATGTTCATCTCAAGGAGCTTCTGGGAGACATTTAAGATATTTGTCACCTGGACAATTCTTCAGACAGTATATTTTAATTTGAAGTAGGTAGACCTTAGCAGTATTTATGAATACATGTCACCAAATAAGTTACTTGTTTCCAACATCTAAAATGAGTCATGTGAATGTGAGTGAGCCAATGAAATATTACAGGTGATTATTACAGGTGATATATGCCACCAGTCTTGGGGATTTCATTTTGTATTCAAATGAGAATTAAAAAATGACTTAATTTACAGCAATGGACATTTTGGGGGCACGTTTTTGATTTTACTCGGACTGAACAGAAAGCTCTTATTTTCTTTCCTAAAATACAACCTGGTGAAATCACATAGGCATCCAAAACATCAATGGCAAATTTATTGAGAAAACCAATCTTTGGAACCCCTTAATTATCAGCAAAGTTTCATTTTCAACAAATGAAATGTGAGTGATGTCACCAGCAACCAAATGGTGTGACATGCACAAGGGGAACCCTGGAGAAGGCCTCGTTTAAGACACAGGAATGTAATTAGGGCCATTAACAATTGAAATGAAAATATATCCACCATTAAACATGGGGACGCAACGAAACCCTCTTCCCACCCCAACTGATTCAGAAAAAAGCTCATTTATTCAGATTGCAAGCACAGCTGAGTCACTATTATCCCAACACTTGATGTCCTGTTATTATGCAGTGCAGAACCAAGGAACATTCACCGGAGCCCAACCGAAGTTCAGCTCTCGAGTCAAATCCTAAAGATCAGCCATTTTCCCAATGTAGAAAACGCTTCGCTTTTTTCCTCTCTCCCTTTACACAGAGCAGAATAATAATAATAATAATTATAATAGAAAAAAAAAGGTAAAGGCAAGATGCATA